>JAVTVY010003518.1:0-33608 GCA_036873755.1 Hanleya hanleyi
AAACGCGACGTCGACTTTTCGCGTCGCGCGTCGCCTTTTCGAAGAATCAAAACTCGACGCGCGACGGAAAAAGTCGAGGTCGCGTTTAAAAGGCGACGTCGCCCTCTACGTCGCGCGCCGTGCGTCGGGTTTTATAATGTTAAAGAGATATGCCAAAACTCGACGTCGTGTTTCAAAAGTCGACGTCACCTTTTCGCCTATCTCTTAGCATTGTAAAAGTCGACGCACGATGCGCGACGGAGAGGGCGACGTCGCCCTTTAAAACGCGACGTCAACTTTTTCCGTCGCGTCGAGTGTTGATTCTCCAAAAAGGCGACGCACGACGCGCGACGCGAAAAGTCGACGTCGCGTTTTGAAAGGCAACGTCGTCCTCTCCGTCGCGCGTCGCGCGTCGACTTTTACAATGCTAAGAGATAGGCCAAAAGGCGACGTCAACTTTTGAAACACGACGTCGAGTTTTGGCCTATCTCTTTAACATTGTAAAAGGCGACGCGCGACGGAAAGGGCGACGTCTCGTTTCAAAATACGACGTCGACTTCTCGCGTCGCGCGTCGTACGTCGACTTTTGCAAGTCGACGCGCGAGATCAAATTGGCACAAATAGAACACCATACTTCAGAGAGCTTGTCGTAAGAGGCGACTAACTGAGGCACCCGTGGGGTTCCCGGTGTGAAAAGGAATAGGATCGCACCCGTGGAGTTCCCGTGTTGAAAAAGAAATAGGACCCTATCCGTGGTGTTCCCGGGTATGAAGGAGTAGGACCAACGTCGTGATATGACTGAAATAGTGCTGAAAGCGACGTTAAATCATATTCACTCACTCACTCCACTGGGCTATTGAAAACTATGGTTGAATCATGCCTTACAACAATACAGTTGTGTATGTTCCAATGTTGGTGGTCCGAGAGGCATGCACTATCTTAACATGGGTGTTTCTCATACTGTAACACAATGAGTTTAACCGAATAAATGCAAGTATTGTACCTCCGATGACAGTCTTATGAGTTGCGTCTTCGACGGCACAATTTACATTGATGATCTAATATGTCAAATGTATAACACTGGCAGTCCTCGCTATATGCAGTGTAGTGTGTATGCAGGGAAACTCATCTGTCGAGCAAAACAGTCACAAATCGACTATGAACGTCATTCCAGCACCAATAGATTAGTGAATCACACAGATCATCTCAATTATTTAAACTCCTCTCAAGTTACAAAACACAGTTCGCTATAACAGAGGCAAAGCGAAACCTATATCAGCGCTATCTGAATGCACCACAAGGAATGTTTTTGTTGAATATCCGAGTATCATGGCGAACGCCACATTCGAGTGGACGTTAAATCGAGCGATATCGTACAAGGCAAGTCTGTTTTACGAATGTTGAAGAGGGTGATTTATTTTCCTCATGAGAACACTAAACTGACTGAACCGCCCGGTTTTATCTCTCTGCGTCTACGCGTAACCACAGGTATTACTTATTCATTGCTCATTTGTGTCGTCGACAAAGGCTCGGTTTGTTTTACGACGACAACAGTATTAAACCGCCTTCGCCAACTCCGGTAAAAACTAAGTTCGCTCAATCGAGGGATTTTCTTTACTCTCTGACCATGGATACTACAAAACACATGAACACGGAATCGCTGTATCGTCGCTATATTGTGCTTTCTTTTCGAAGCCGACACGAGATGTAGGATCATTGTACCCCGAAGTATCTAACAGCAGGTATGTATAAAATTATGATGTATGGTTACTATATGTTAAAAGGATGACTACAGTTGACAGCGTTATATAATTTTGTAAAGCAGATCTGGTCAAGTACATGCATTAAGATAAAACGGAATGCCGTATGTGTCTGAATTTTGTTCGTGCCTGCCCGGGTCACACCTGGAAGGCAAGATTACAGTTCTAGGAGAGAAATGTTTTGAGTCTCCTTCGTTTCAATTACGCACTCGCTTTTCTGCTACTAATGAAATATAACCACCTGATGAAACTAGGCGTGATGGCGCAGGTTCGACAAAACTATTTCAAATGTCCTACATTCATGCCTTCGAAATCGGCGGTGATTATCAGACATCAATGGGAAATATACGATAGTATAGTATGAACAACATTCGAAGGTACAATAAGTAATGTGCGACTCAGGTTGCGAACAATTAATGGGATGCAGAAGAAATCGAGGTGGTTTGGAAAAGTCAGTATCCACGGACATGTAGCAGAATGATGGCTCCGATATGTTTGGAATACTTTCGAAAGGAAGGTCGAAAAGATCGACGTTGACAAAAAAGCTTGACAGTCTTTATGGCCTTGTAAATGACAATTTATGGGTTTTGAAGGGAAAATTTCAATCAGAAATGAAAAGGCACACCTCGCCTACATGTGCGAATATAAAGCAAATAGAAGCTTTGACAAAGGATGCAGGTTGCAAATGGTCTGGGCACCTGTGTGGAGTCATCATCCACAACAAGGAGCTGTGGAGAACGTTTGCTAATGCTGAGAGCAAGAGAAAATGAAATTACAGTGTCATTCATCATCGCAGAATATGGTCCTCCTTCAAAATACGCGTTTCAGTGAGCGTCAGCAGGACTGGATGGCATTCTATGATAAGTTTGTTATCCACACAGACAGCAATGAAGACAACTGCAAAAGTACAGCGAATCGAAGGGAGCATACAGACAAACCTACTCTTACCTACACCAGGACCACTATACCAGTATCTCAATGAGATTTGGTAAAATACCACCTACCTTGAGAGGAAATTTTCGTTTTCGCGTGGATGATCGCTCGAGAAGGTTTTACTGGAGATGAGATTGGATGAGAAGAGAAACATCATCAAGATCAGGCGGCCTAAGTCATAAAAGTCTGTCTGTATTCATCCATCAACGCCTGGCTGATACAGCGGTTTCACGGTTTCACATGTAGTCGTCCTGGTTTTCCGATTCAGTAGACATTACCTAACCCTCAGCCTGTCGAACTATGATGAACAATTTAAAGCAATTGTCAAGACGATGGTATGGAGAAGTAGTCGAATTTAGTGGACGTGCTGGAGAAGACACTTAAGTAAACCAGCTTCATGTCATCTATATCAGCATTCGACCAAGCGTCATGCAGCACTGATCAAGCTACACAGATCAGATAAACTGGAAAAAGTTTATCACTCTGAATGAGCTATCAAGATGATAAAGATTAGGATCGGAGGTTGGAATTGGACAGCTTTCTGAGAGATTGTATTAGTGGTGTGGTTTCATACCAGCCAGATTACGTTTATACGAAACATGGTGCTGGAGAACGGGCATATCTGAGATATCTTCCCAATTCTGGAAGATAACCTTCGCTGATGAACGGGTTGCTGATATTCTAGGACTCCGCGGTTTGTGATTAAAAATCTGAAATATATCGCTCCCAGGGAATCCACTTTGTTCAGAGAACAACAACCAATTATTGGAGTACTGGTCTACCGCCAAAGAGTGGATCACGTGGACACGAGATGGTACGGTACTGTAACAATATCCAACAAACGATTCCAAATGATATATTAAGCATTTTATCTTTCAGGATAGTCTGTGAGATGGGTTGTGGAGCATCCAAGAATTCAGAGGTGAATGGTCGGAATGATAGGGGACGGGATGACGGCGTGGAAGTGGAAGATGTAAGTGGACTCTTGAGCAAAAGTACAATTGTGACGTGTACTATAATAATCTTGATAATTGAATAATAATTACTGAAATATTCAATCAATGTGGATTTGATAATGGATTGAAATGAGTTCAAATCGGAGTATTATTCAACCATACGCTTTGTGGTCAACTCCTTATATTTAAATCCTTTAATCGTCTCGATTGCTTGAAAATATTGAATATGCCAATTTTTGCCAGACATAAAACCAAATATTTGCAGAAACATCCTTAATAGCACATAAACGAAGCTCTATAGGGGATGACTGGATATTTCATGTTGAAATGCGGCATCATTTTTCACTCTGCCAGAAACCCGATTTTTGGAAAGTTAACTCACACAACCCCCCTCCCCACCATACATACATACATACATACATGCATACATACATGTACATACTAACATAACATATACCTTTTGAAATACAAGCATCTAGTCTGTCATTCAATATTCAGTCATCAATCATTAAAGAATTTCCGCGTCGATACTCCAAAGACCTATTTCATATAATAATAATAATAATAATAATAGTTTTATTTCAGACATAACTTGTCCATATACCGTTGAGTTGATGATACAATAAGACTCAGATAGGTACTCTAAGTCTGCTAAGGGAACAACAAACAGTTGATTTCGCCAAGTGGCTTGAAAGAGCGATTTAAACATTACATCCGAGTGCAAGATGGTCTTCAGCAAGATATTACTACTATTTTCAATTCTACATTTGAAGCGAAAGACACTCTTTCTAACCAGTTCACCAAAGGATGGTGTTCCATTTATACAAAACATATAACTGGCACTACAATCACGTCTATAATTTAAAAGCCATCGGAATGCATTGTTGTACATGACTCGTATCTTGTTGTAACATTGTTTAGTGTACATACACCACATATGACAGCAGTAAATACTGTTACAATAGGTAATAAAAAGAAACTTTTTTACAATATTAGAACATGCGTTAAATTTCCTCAACAAGGTATTTGCACGTATACAGAGCTTTCTCCTCTGGTGATCAATGTCCATATTGTCAGACCTATCCGAAGATAAAATATGTCCCAGGTACGTGTAACAATCTACATATTCCAGAACAGTGTCACCTAATTTGACAGTGGGAGGGGAAAATACTCCGTAACCTTTTGGTTTGCATAACATACATACCGTTTTTTTCGTGTTAAAAACAAGATCATGCGAGATAGAATAGTCATCGCATTCATTCAACAATATCTGCATAGACCTATGGCAAGCCGTTTTGGTATTTATTCATTTATTTTTGATATCAAAAATTCGTTTTTTGATATCAAAAAAAGAAAAATAGTATTTTTGATATCAAAAATACTATTTTGGATATCAAAAATTCTTTTTTTGATATCGAAAATAAAAGTTTATTTTTGATATCAAAAATACTATTTTTGATATCCAAAATAAACCGTTTATTTTTGATATCAAAAATAGAGGACCACTTACACCAAACAGGGCCGTAGCCAGGATTTACTGAGGGGTGGTTCGCCTTCACTCCAAAAGGGCACATCATGGGGTTCGCTGTATGGGAAAAGGGGTAAATAGGGGGTTCGCTTCAGTGTTTGAAAAGGGCATTTATATGAGAAAAGTATATAATATTTCCAAAGGGGGGGATCGCCCGAACCCAGAAACCCCCCCTTGGCTACGGGCCTGCCAAAATGGAAATAATGCGCTCTCCCTTACCAAGATTTATCTCCCATCTTTGGCTTCATCTCAAAAAGTGCTACCATACAAAATAACTCCTCACTACCGACACCCGTCGTTTGGCGCCAAAAAAAAAAAATGGAGAATGGCTGATTCGGGTAACCCAACTCAGGCTAACGCTGTTGTTAGAAATGTTGTACAAAATGCATTGTCAGCTGTACAGGAGGCGAGAGAATTTTATCCGATTAAATACCAAAACGGCGCACATTTATTTTTGATATCAAAAATTCTTTTTTTGATATCCAGAATAGAGGAATAAATACCAAAACGGCTTGCCATATGGCAAGCCGTTTTGGTATTTATTCACTTATTTTTGATATCAAAAAAAGAATTTTTGATATCCAAAATAGTATTTTTGATATCAAAAATAAACTTTTATTTTTGATATCAAAAAAAGAATTGTTGATATCAAAAATAGTATTTTTGATATCAAAAAAAGAATTTTTGATATCAAAAATAGAATTGTTGATATCAAAAATAGTATTTTTGATATCAACAATTATCCGATGAAATATCAAAACGGCGCACATTTATTTTTGATATCAAAAAAAGAATTTTTGATATCAAAAATAAAGGAATAAATACCAAAACGGCTTGCCATATAGACCTGGCAGACGGACACAATAAGCACAGATCGTCCGCTTATAGCAAATGGTTTATGAACACACCGGCTATGTTACATCCGACATTTGGGGCCCATATGATAGCATAAGCACCAAATTAAAGAATAAATCATAGTATACATAAAACTGGGCTAGTTTCCTGCATGAGAGAAGCGGTCAACAGTTTTCAGTGATGCCAGCAAGACATCAGGATATTCCAAAAATATCAAATCCGCATCGCTGATCAGTATTCTGAATCCATATCTGTTGTGTCTGTACCGCTATAGTCCGTTTCGGTTCACAGCGCGGTCATATACTTATATGTAACCAGCGAGTCTGTCTGTGTGTCGCACGCCATGTGCGGGAAGTTGATGTGAATTACAGTTGTGTTTCGAACACGAGTTTCTGAGTGTTTATTCTTAGATACGAACATTACATTGGCGACGAGGAAAACGTTAAGAACATTGGAAACATGGCGAAAGTACTGGATATTCCACCTGTTGCGGCATTTGACTGTACTGGCGATGTCAGCGGACTTGCTCCTCGTTGGGAGGCTTGGCGCAAATCGTTTGATTTGTACGTGACTGCTGTAGGAGTCACAGATGACAAGCAAAAACGTGCTTTGTTTTTGCATATCGCAGGTCCCAGGGTGCAAGAAATATACGACACCATAGGCGATACAGGTACTGACTTTAAAGCAGCCAGTGAACTATTAGATGGATATTTCAAGCCGAAGAAGAATCTAACATTTGAAAGACATATGTTTCGACAAGCAACTCAAGACCCAGGTGAGAGTATTGATTCTTTTGTTACCAGGCTACGCAAGTTAGCGGCTACATGTGAGTTTGAAAATTTAACCGAAGCCATGATCTGTGATCAAATAACTGACAAATGCTATTCATCACAGCTGAGACGTCGTTTATTACGTCAGACAAATTTAACATTGGAACTTGCCCAGAGTATCGCTAGAACTATGGAAGCTGCAGATAAACATGCAATTGAAATGGAAAATGGTGCAGGGGCTAGTAAACATGCTTCTGTAAATGCTGTTCACCACAAAACAAACAAAAGGGGTACTCCACCATCTAACAGGCAGCATTTTCCACAGCGTTCACAACGCCAATGTTTTCGTTGTGGACATACATCGCACATCGGAAAAGACTGTACATACGCAAAGGAGAAACAATGTTATTCGTGTGGAAAAATTGGGCATCTTCAAGTTATGTGCAAATCTGGACAGCACAAGTCCAACAGTAGAGTAAAAATGGGAGTCCCGAGTCAAGGGAAACAGAAATGGGGTAACAGCAATGTACATTTTTTACAACAGTTTTCTGAAACTGATTCATCAGACGATGAATATGTGTTCACTGTTAAACCTTCATCACTGGATTCCGGGAAAATAACGGTTCTTGTCGCAAATGCTCCTGTAGAAATGCTGATCGATTCCGGTGCAACCGCGAATATCGTTGGTGCTGATGTCTGGCATGAGCTTTCAAAACAGGATGTCAAACTAGAACCGACTATGACGAAACTGTATCCTTATGGTTCAGGTAAACCATTGGATGTGAAAGGGAAATTTCAGGCTACTGCAAAAACTGATAACATTTCTGTTACAGCAGATTTCATTGTTGTTCATGGTTCGAGCGTTCCATTGCTAGGTCGTAAAACCGCAATCGAACTTGGACTGTTACATGTGGGACCACAAGTAAATGTGCTCACAGAAGAGTCTGATATTGTCAAAAAGCACAGTGCTTTGTTTTCCGGGTTGGGAAAATTGGAAAATTTCCAGGCCAAGATTCACGTGAACCCTGATGTGAAACCGGTAGCCCAACCACTACGACGCTTACTGTTCAACGTTAGACAAGCAGTGTCTGACAAAATTGCAGAGTTGGAGCGTCTCGAAGTTATTGAGAAGGTTAAAGGCCCAACACCATGGTTATCACCCTTAGTAGTTGTTCCAAAACCAAACGGCGAAGTGCGCGTTTGTGTCGACATGCGCAAAGCTAATGAGGCAGTTATTAGAGAGAGACATCCAATACCGACTATTGATGAAGTTCTTAATGACATGAATGGGGCCACAGTGTTTTCGAAGCTCGACCTCAAATGGGGGTATCATCAGATCGAATTGGACGAGGAGTCGCGGCAAATAACATGTTTTTCCACTTCGGAAGGTGTCTACAGGTACCGTAGGCTAATGTTTGGCATTTCGTCGGCTCCAGAAATGTACCAAAACATCATCCAGCAAACTCTTCAAGACTGTGAAGGAGTACGGAACATTTCCGATGATTGCGTCATATTTGGTATGACACAAGCTGAGCATGATGCACGCCTCGAAAAGGTATTGAATCGCCTAGAGGAGGTAGGATTAACCCTCAACCTGGCAAAATGCAGATTCAACATGAGTCGACTGGTATTCATGGGCCATGTCGTTTCTGCTCGTGGCATCGGTCCAGATGATGAGAAAATCAAGGCCGTGATGGAATTTCGACAGCCCAGCAATGCAGCAGAAGTGAGAAGTTTTCTCGGACTGGCTAACTACATGAGTCGTTTCATTGCTGACTTCGCTACAGTGGCTGAACCACTGAGGCGACTTACTCGAGCTAAATCAGGATGGCACTGGGGTAGAGAACAAACTGATGCTTTTGAGGAGCTCAAACAGAGATTGTCCAGCGCGGACGTGATGGCCTATTACAGTGACAAGGCTCGTACTCAAGTGGTGGTCGATGCTAGCCCCGTCGGTCTAGGGGCTATTCTGATGCAGGAGCAACCAGATGGATATTTTCGACCAGTAGCCTATGCTAGTCGATCGCTGACAGATGTCGAAAGGCGATATAGTCAGACGGAAAGAGAAGCTTTGGCCGTTGTGTGAAGTTGCGAACGGTTCCACATCTACCTGTATGGAATGGAGTTTGAAATGATTACGGATCACAAACCCTTAGAAGTGATCTACAGTGCATCGTCAAAACCTCCGGCTCGCATAGAAAGATGGGTATTACGGTTACAACCCTATAAGTTCACAGTCCACTATCGACCTGGAAAGACGAACGCAGCAGATGTGTTGTCTAGACTGCTACGTGTGAAACAGAGTGAGCGCGATAAACGGAATGTCGCGGAGGAGTACATAAACTATGTGGCAAGAAACGCTGTGCCACAAGCAATGAGTCTAAGTGAAATAGGCCAGGCAACCGAACGCGATTGTCTTCTCCAACAAGTGAAAAACCGTATTCAGACACATGACTGGTCTAGGTGTGATGCCAGATTATCCGCGTACAAAACTGTTCTCGACGAACTCTCTGTGTACATTGACGTGATCTTGAGAAGTTCCAGGTTGGTGATACCAGAAACACTTCAGTCTAAGGCTCTACAAGTTGCACATGAAGGTCACCAGGGGATCGTTCGCACAAAGCAGCGGTTGAGAGAAACTGTTTGGTGGCCAGGGATTGACCGAGATGTCGAAAAACTAGTCGCGCACTGCCCAGCATGTCAAGTGGTTGGTTCGCCACCCCCACCCAAACCAATACTGTCTACGGAATTGCCTGATAAACCGTGGCAGGACATTTCGTTGGATTTTCTCGGGCCGTTCCCAAGCGGAGATAGTCTGCTTGTAGTTGTCGACCTGTTCTCTCGTTGGCCAGAGGTAGCACTGATAAAATCGGTCACGTCAACTGCTTTGCTCGGGTCGTTGGAAAAGATATTCGCGCGACAAGGATATCCTGAGACTATAACGAGTGACAATGGACCACAAATAGTCTCTGAGGAATTTCAGAAGTATATGTCAGAAATTGGGGTGAAACACAGGAAAGTTACGCCCTACTGGCCGCAAGCAAACGGCACTGTTGAGAGACTGAATAGAACACTGTTGAAGTCCATTCGCACAACATGCACAGAATCCAGAGACTGGAAAAGGCACTGCCAAAGTTTCTGTTGGCATACAGAACCACACCGCACGCGACTACAGGTGTTAGCACTGCAGAGTTACTATGTGGACGGAAATTCCTAACGAAACTTCCGCGGATTCCAGACTCCAGAAAACACAGCCACAGGAATTCGCGTCTCCGAGATCAATCTCAGAAGAAGAAGGGAAAGGTCTACGCAGATAAGAAGCGCGCAGCGAGGCGTTCTCCGATTCAGGTTGGGAATACGGTCCTCCTGATGCAAAAGCGAAAAAACAAACTGACTTCAATGTTTGAGAGAGATCCCTGCATGGTAACAGAGCGGAATGGAAATTCAGTAACTCTTGAGAACAAGGGACGGCAGATACGCCGAAATGTGTCCCATGTGAAACTATTCCTTGGTGGTTCGGAATTGGACGATTGTGTGGATGACGACTCCAGCATCGACGATGTTGATGTTGACTGTAACAATCAACCAGACCCTCAGCCGATCCAGAGGTCTCGACGCCATACCAGGCAACCACGTTATCTTCCGGATTATGTGACCTGAGTCAATTCATTTGTGACAGTATCCAAAGTGTCCAAAAAACCTAATGCGATAGCATTGACTTTTGAATAAGTTAACACTTTGAACTACTAGTGAATTAACGTTAATGGAGTTCAAAGTTAAAAGATAACATAAGAATTCGGTTCTTTATATTTTTGGTTTTATTCAGACATGGACATGATACACAAAGTTGACAATCTTAATCTTCGGAAAGCATTGACAATCAGTGTTGATGAACATTGACAGTTTAAAGTTTTAATCGATGGACTATCGATGTAACATTTACATTGTTCCAGTTTCATAGTTAACATGGTTATTGCATGTATATTCATTCAGATATTTTGGCCAGATAACTTCGAACACATCCTATAAGTAACATAGTGATTACATTCAGATTTAGTTGCAATCTAAAAGGAGGAGGGATGTTGTGTCTGTACCGCTATAGTCCGTTTCGGTTCACAGCGCGGTCATATACTTATATGTAACCAGCGAGTCTGTCTGTGTGTCGCACGCCATGTGCGGGAAGTTAATGTGAATTACAGTTGTGTTTCGAACACGAGTTTCTGAGTGTTTATTCTTAGATACGAACATTACAATATCATTTTTGTTGTGAAGTCGTTATCTAGGTCATGGTGTATCTCAGTCACGCTTTGATTGTGACTGTTCATAGAAGCTTATCTACTGTTCTTTATTAAATAGTGTAGGTATTCAAATAGACGTTACTTTGCTCAGTTTTCCACAAACCTTTATCATCAGGTACCAATTGGCTAGGCACTGCTTGGGAACCCATTGCCTATCAATATTTATGTTAACGGCATCAATGTATGACGTCATCAGGGGCCCATCTGCGAATGTTCATTAAAATAAAGATTTTCCAAAAGTTTTCTGAATATAACTTAGCAAAGCTGCACGTGTTGTCTCCTGTACACATCGGCCTTTAAATTTAGTAAGTGTAGGCGGCATATTTTATCAAGAAGTGATAACAATGTAATGCTTCAACTGGGCGATGTACAGGGTTTAGAAAATTATGAGGAAGGTTGAATAAATGGAAATGGCTTTGTATTTTATCTTCAAAACTCCTACGTTAAGGTGTAACGATATTGTGGCGCCATAATACGGGGTAGATATATGGACTGATCTTTGGTGTAAACTTTGGGGTAAATGGACCCAGTGAACCTATCTCCCCTCCCCTACTGCAAATGGATGAGTCCATATGCGACCATGATGTCATAATGCTATTAAATATCCATGGTTTGGGCGCTCAAAACACCAAATTCAATTGAAATACGTGAGATCCTATATAGCGACATGTACGATTGGGGAGCATTGATAGGATATTAATTTATTAAGATTGGATATAATACAGATTAATTGCAAATGATAAATTTGAACATAAATGTTAATCGACACTTGACCACAAACTATGGGAATGAATGTGAAGTGAACTTTTGGAGAAACCGTAAACCGTTAAACCATGTTTCTTCAAAGATTACGGAGTAGTTGTATTTTTGGAAATGCCACCCTGCGACGGGATATGATCGGATTCGGGGAGTTTTCTTTAATAACATACATGCAGCAAAGTATCCTGGCTAAAACGTTATATAAATACTATTGTTTGGTCACAAATCTTAAAAGTTATGCCCATAGCAGCAGCCCAATCTCATTCTCGTAATACATTAACTTATAGCCGATCACAACACGGCTTATCGAAAATTAAACTCAATAAGATTTCAAACGGTATATGTTTTCACTGTATGTATATAGGTTGAATTAAAATCCTAAAATAAAGTGTCGTTTTCGGCCCATTGCCGCTCGCCTATGATAGCTATGAATTTTCTTCCGGTTACATCCTTTCCATGTAATCTTGATTGCACCATGCGGGGCACAGTATATACTATCACACCAACAAAACAAAGACACATTTAAAGGTAGTGGGGAAAGATGCCGAGGTATTGACAAGAAGTCATATGACTCCTCAGGCCAATATTCTGATTGCATATCCAAAAAAAAATCACAAAAAACACAAAAATGATCCCTGTGTTGATTTGTACCTCAGCCACGATTTTGTTGCAGCTGTTCATGTGAATTTCTCGATTGATATACCCACACGGCCTCTAGTACCCACCTGAGTGGTATTAGATATAAATATCCGAGAGCAATGATGAAATGGCCCTATAATAACCTGGTGCGGTTTAGAGAAGTTTTGGCTCGCGAGGGATGCGATCGGAGTGCTAAAGTGAAATATCGAAAGAAAGGAGGTGTTCGCTTTGACCGTAAATTTTTCCTTAGTGTGTTGCGTTTATAAACCGAAAATATAATTTCCTCTCGTTTACTTTAAAAGTTATTAGCTTGAGAGAGAAAATACTGAATTTTCATATTCTCAATTTTCACCGAGAAGAGATTTGTCAAAAAAATATTACGAGTGTTAGAAAATAAGCATTGGTTTGTTTTTGCAATTTTTGGCGATATTCTTGAAGGGAATTCCCTTCATGTATAAAATATGACACCTTTAACCAAAACGAGTCTTACATATCGAAATGCGGTAGGTTTGATCCAAAATGATACTGAAGAATCGTTTTGGTTAAAGGTGTCATATTTTCATAATATTGAAATATGTCAAAACGCTTGTAATGCTCTGAAAGGGTGCAGTTCGCCGCCATTCAGCACATTATTCCTCAAGTCAATATTTGTAGCAGCTGCTTGGCCGAATGGTTACAGTGTCGGACAACAGATTAAAAGAAAACCAACATATCGGTTCGAATTCTCGATTTTTTTCATTTTTTTTTTTTTTTCATTTTTTCATTTTTTCTCTCATCTTCATTTTGGACTTTAAAGTGCAATAGTGACGTGAAATAAAGACAGCGAACCCCTAACGCACATAATCCCTTATTTTATTTAATTCGTGAATAGAATTGCACACGAACAACTCCACACACACAGTCAGACCATTTGTTCAGTATTTGAATATTCTGACGATCCAGCAGAGCAAAACATTAATTGTTACACATATACAATTTCGTCTTAGGGCAGCGAAATGTTGTAACTATTAATTGAAAAGTTATAAGGTTAAACTTGTCTTATATCAAGGCCTTTATTAAGGAATTTACCTTCAACAAGTGGTGACGCTTGCTTTCCCAAGTGATTATGCATGTGCCAGTATGTTTTGGGGTTTTTTGCAGTTACTTCCTTATTTATTGTTCGCAGAACTTTTGGCAGTGATTTTCAGTTTTCGAGTCGGTTTATATATTAATATAACTGATTATTGTTCGTTAATATCTGGGTCGTTCATGAAAATACTAATGGTAACCATATGAGAATACATGCATGAACCAGAATTTTTCATTAGACTGGCCTCGCCTGTCTGACAAAGAGTTGGGGAATACCTGAGCATTACGTCACAATTTACCGGTCGGCTCGGAGCGAGACAATGGAGCAGCAGAGAGCACAATGAAGGGGGAAATATCCATCTAAAGCGAACACATCCTTTTCGGTTAGCTTAAAATATATTAGTTTGTCGTATGGTCTGAATATTTTCCAGGACCTGGTAATTTGAGTATTGTAATAACAGCATATTGAAGTAGTATATTTGTGGAAAATCGTCTTTTTCGATGTCAAAACAGCACAGTTTTCTCTCCGTACTCAAATCCGGCCAGTTCAGAGCCAAAATAAACTTTACCGCGAAATATTGGGCGTGTTGATAGTTAGTTGTTTCGCAATTACAGTTTTAGTCCTGGGCTGGATTCATATGTTTACAGAAAGAAAAAGTTACTGTTTTCACCTCGAAACAAACGATTTTGTACAAACCTGCAAATTCAAGATATTGTTATTACAAAATTATAGGATCCAGGACCCGGAAAATACTGAGACGATACGACGAAATAATGTTCTTTAAGCTAACTGTTGAAATTTTTTGGTGCGTGATATTTCATTTGGGCGCTCCAAACGGCACCTCATGGGTCCAAAACCTCGCTGAATCGTGTCAGATGCTTTAGTAATTCGTTAAAATTTCGACCAGCACTCTGGCAGTTTTAATATGATATGTAACATTTTATGGACACATTCAATCACTCCATTGCAGTCAAATGTTCCAATAACAGAAGAAGGGTACCCTGCACCAAAACCTCCTCTTAGCAAGAAGGATGATGTGTACAATCCAGAAAAGTACAGAGATATCGAAAAGAATGCCCAAGATGTAAGTAGGACTATTAATAGATTTATAAATCATTATTGAATATATACTGATTCTGATATTTTAACTTACAGTAAGCCTCTTTCTTCCTTTCTCTTCTTTCCCAAATAGTTACACGAGGACTGGTGGAAAATCAACGGAACGAATCACTAGCTGATGTTGCATATGCATTCTATCAAAGTGTGTAGCTGTCATTTGTTTTGTTGTTTATTGTTTGTAACTTTCTAAAACAAATATTCATTTTCTAACTTCGCTTTAATTTAGACCCCAGACATTTTGCTCGACAGTTACGAAGCACTCGTAGCCCATTTAACAAGGGACGCCTGGAATGAGCTGGGAAAACTTCGTGCCATATTCGTCTGGATGGGAACACAGAAGATAGCCGAGGGAAAACCAGCTAACGCCAACAGTGTCGAGTCCCCAAGGGCATACCTTCAGCTAGTCCGTAATAAACGAGGCAGCTACTCCTCCATGTTTGCCCTCATGTGTAGGTAGGTGGTTCATCAGACATCACTGCTAGACTTGCTCATTTTGGTGAAACATACACTAATTCCTACCCTAAATATTGCGGGTTGAGCGATCGTAACATCGCCTTTTACATAGAATATACTATTTTACATAGAATATCGTATATAAATACTAACAACAATAAACATATAATGATTCATTATGAGCGTCCAACGACACCTGTTCCCATCATCAGAGATAAATGCACACATAATACATAACAAAGCCATGGTATATACATGTATACATATACGAACATATTGAGCAAAACACAAAGGGTAAAGGTAGACCAGCAAGAGGGAACATATGCATAGAAGCTGTGATTAACATTGGCAAAGAGTTAACACTTAGCAATGAATTCACATCCTATATGTTGAATAGGCGTAGTTGTATTGACGAAACTAGAGCATTCGCGAGTTGCAGTCTCTTGATATGTAAGAGTGCATTGGTTTTTGCCATAGCCTATGATATGTTGATTTATTGATATCATCATGTACCGAATAACACGATTCCTTTCATGTTGTTTGGTTTAACTCAAACCGAATACGTTCTAAATTGCAGCCATGTTGAATATCTTGACGTATATATATTTTGAAACATTTTGAAATCGCCTCTTGTCCCATTCTTTTTGATTGGTCGCATCCACAAATGAAAAGATACTGTAAAATATGAAATGGGATTAGAACATATTGCTGTGAAGGCGTTCCATAATAATTTACAGAAACACTAAAATGAAAACTCGGAAATGTTTGGTAGACATTGCAAATCGTTGATATCATTCAGATTGTTTAATTCGCCTTGTTTCCAGATAACGACTTTTACAACGAACATAATATGGATTATGAATGCTGATCAGCCATACGGATTTGATATCTTGGACTATTTATCAGCGAAAACTGTTGACTGTTCCTCTCTGGAAGGAAACTACCCTAAGTTTATGTATACTACGATTTTTTCTTAATTTGAGGCTGATGCTGTTATATGAATTAGATCTTCTGATTATGGTACGGAAATTCTTTGATGGAAGACGACTGAATATTGAATGATGGACTAGACGCTTGTATCCACTTTCACATCAACAGTCGTCTAATTAAATCTCGTTGTTTAAATGATAATAAGTATATAACATTTCCTCGCTTACAGAAAAGCCAAATTGCCCTGCATTATCATCAAAGGCCTCGCCAAAAGTGCGTCTTATGAAGTGGGAGACACGGACCTTGGTGGACTGAAAAACAGCTGGGTGGCTGTCTACGTGGATGGAAACTGGCGATTTGTTCACCCTCTGTGGGCATTTCTCGCGCTTGTGGGACATAAGACTGGGAACTGGACCCTCGTGGAAACAGGCGGAATGAAAACGGAAGAAAAAGAGGAGAAATCTGAGGGCAAACTCAGCTTCCAAGTGAACGAATTTTGGTTCTTGATCGACCCAGAGAAAATGTTTATCAGCTGTTTTCCTGACGATCCGTCATGGCAACTTTTGGCCACTCTCAGATCTTTGGATGATTTTCGGGAAGTTCCCTACCTACGTAAATCCTTTCATGTCTTGGGTCTCAAACTTACCGGTGAACAAAAATGCAGATTAAACGCAGATAAGGGCAAAATAGAAATTCCGATTGAGATACCCCAACGACTAGCAGGAAAAGTCAAACTGACATATGATCTATTTTTCAGACACTCGAGTGAGTCAGAGGCGACAGTCGACAATGTTCATCTTGACAGATACGTTTTCATGAATAACAGAAAACAGGAAGTTGTGTTCGCGATTCGATTTCCGACAATCGGTATTTTTAAAATCACACTGTTTGGAAACGATGTTTCCGTTGAAGCTACTTCTCTAGAATGGTTATGCGATTTTCGCATTGACTGTAGTTCCGCTCTGAAGGACTGCCAGCCTCTGCCTGATTGCCCAGATATCGGATGGGGCCCAGGGGTAGAGGCTGAATACGCGGGACTTGAACCCATCACCCATCAAGAAGGTCTCATACGAATGAAGAAGAAGGAGACGCTGAGTATTAAGTTCAAGCTGAACAGACCAACGGAACTCAAGGCCGAAATGCTGCACAATAAACTTCTTAAAACTGATTTGCAACAGTATGTGAATACGACTGTTTCCAAGAAGGACGCCACTGTCACCATTCTCCCGCTTCCAGAAGGGGGTGAATACGCTTTGAAGCTCCATTTCCGACAAGCTGCAGTGTCCGGCGAGGAGTTTTACAATGTCGTCAACTACCTTGTTCAAGCTCCCGGGGAACCCGTACGCGTTGTGCCAGAGCCACCGAAAGCCAAGGTTAAGTCTCCAAAAAGAGAGGTAATTTTGTCTCATATATTGAGTGTTGGAGGAAGCTAAGCATACTATGATTCCAGAGATCCGATTGAATCTCGGCGTCAGTATGTGGGATTCATGTCCCAAAAGAGCAAAATGATTAGGGTGTATTTTTTCAAAGTAAGGCTTTATGGAGTTGCCAGAAAAATCTAGCTAACCAGTTGTAACCCAAGCTGTGTGCGTTAAGCTCTGAAGTAGTTTTCCAGAATATGCCATTTATTAAAGAATTTTTCCGTCGTAAATGTAGTATTTGCGATAAACTTTTCGATTTTATATTGATCTTGAAACTTATGAACTAAGATATTAATATGAAGTGTTGAGTTTTTGAATTTATTAGTATAGATATATCTTTTCGCAATCAGCATCAGGGTATTCAACGGGTACTGCTGCCTATCCCAGCCACATATTATTTTTTCATTTGTCAGATCACACCTAATTTTTGCTGTGCCATTCAGCCATGTCTGCAAATCAGACCACAGTTTCTTAACCTTTGGACAAAAAACCAACAGATATTCTATACTTTCTTTTTCTATATTGCAGTAAGAACAAAGATTGTCATTTCGTTTTCCTATGTTATATAAGAACGAATTTGTATATAAAATTCTGTGTAGTGTTTTGTATTGAAAATTAAGAAGTTTTGTTTCCTGGGTGCTTTTAAAATTATTTGTATATATTTTTCTCCAATCAATATCCGGACACGGTTTCAGAATATCGTTCCATTTTTCGCTGCATTTGAACTCAACTTTATCATTTGTATTATTTAGTACATCATAAAAAATTATACCGCCTCTTTCCTGCCTTATCAGTAACCTTTTGTCGATGCCCAAGACCGGTAAATAAATGTTCGTTGTTGCCAGAAATTGTCAGAAATCGTCACATTTATTACAGAAACAAGCAAATGCATTCTGGAGTATCAGTATCAAGGAAAGAGGTGACAGAGACATAACCAGATAAACCTGCTTAAATAAATACACCTATTTAAAATATACATGTATTTATGCTTTCAGCTTGATTGCGTCGATAATAATTTTCAGCGTTATCATATGCTGCTAAAAGCAACAATAATAAGGATGCTGTAAAACTGTGTAGCCAATGCGTGTTTCTTTCTCCCGTAAGGGTTAGTTTATTCTCCCAGAGATTTTACTGTCTTGCCTCTCCTTTCGTTCCGATTGAAGGCACACAAGGAGAAAAGTTGCTGAAGTAAGTTCATTGGAAATTTGTACAAATTCTAATAATATGTCTTTACAGGTTGGTTTTCACCGAAATATGCGGACAGCTTTACAGGAGGCCACTGAAGGTGATGACCTGGTTGAGCTTGAAAATGCTATTGCGGCGTTTGAGAAGCACAAGTTAGAAGACAACAGCGACTTGACAAAGGCAAAAGATAAACTCCTACTTTTGAAATTGAAAAAAGGTAAGTTTGACGATATCATTACAAAGTCATGGAATCTAATAAATTTTCAATACAAATTTTTCAAACTACGAGTATATTGTGGAATGTGTAAAACATACTGATACTTTTAAATCGGGGAAATTGATCAGAATTTTCTCGATATACATGGTCGCATATCATTTATGAGATCGGTCGACTCCTGAATCCATTTGTTGATAGACTGAAAATAATTCGTTTTAATCCGAAGAGCTCCAAGATGCCATGATGAGGCGCCATGTGGACATCCTTGACGTGGCCATTCAAAACGCCCGAAATTCCCATCATAAGGACAAGTTGGATCCCCATCCCCTCAGAGAGGCCGAGAAAATGCGAGACCACTTAAGGAGCATGGATAAATCTCGTCACCCCATCCTCAAGTTGAACCAGAGAACCATTTCCGAGCTCGCCAGCTACAAACAGCCACTTTCAATCGTACACGACGTGATGACATGTACATTCCTTCTACTGGGTGAGAAGGAAAGGAACTTGGAGGTACGAATACATTCAAGCATTTTTCTGTTGCCTGTTTTACTATTTTCGTTTTACTATTTTTACCCGCGGAAATTAATTGTATTCGGTAAAAATATATCAGATCTTTGTCGTAAAAAGACGGTCTTGTTAAAACCCGAGGTCGTGGATATTTGTTCCAAAATTTCCATTTACTTGTAATGCACAATGGTGGATTTTAACGTACTGATATGTTTGGTAAGACTGACGTAATACCTGCAATGTCTGCTCAGTCAATAATGGGTTTGTTTGGTTTTCCCAGTCATGGCCGTATATACAGGCGCTGTTGCGAAAAACCGGGAAGTACAGCGTTAAACGACGGATTCAAATGTTTGACACTACAAATTTAATGGAAGAGACGAGTAAAAGAGCTCAACTGTATTTGTCAAGGCATGACATGGATGCAGCAAGGGAGACAAGCGCTGGAGTCGGCACCTTCCATAAGTGGGTGAGTGATGTAGTCAGATATTCCTCCTGCTTAGCCCATAACATCGTTTCATTTCCACCTCAGCTTATCAAATGGACATATCTGCAACATCCAACAGTATCCCAACTCATAATATCTGCATGTATTCTTCAAAACCGACAGTCATTAGGCAGTTATGACCGATTTCGCAAACAAAGACTTTGACAAAATGCTGTTAGCAGCTAGAAATAAACATAAATGAAAGATCCCGCTGACATTATTCATTCCCATTGATATCGGAACAGATTAGAATTTATAATCACTTGTTAAGTATTTTGATAGAATAAAATACCTATTCGTTTCCAACGCATTAATCTGTGATGTTCTGTGTGAACATGTGCTAGGTGAACCCTATAATTGGTTGTTCAATACAGATCATGTCAGTCCAACATTTAGCATCATATTCTGCTGTCTTATAAGATCATCATGGTCGTACTATGAAGCCCGCAATCTATGCGTGATAAAAGTACTTGGAAAAAGACTCAAAGGAGAGAATACTAGCCATTGGAAAAGATTTGATGGGAAAGATATTTCTGTCTTTCCAACGATGGAGAACAGGTTACTAACTAATGTCTCACAATAATATTTGCATTGAACACGTGTTACTGGTAGATGCATGGAGGGCCTGGTTTCAACTTATTACGCCACGATGAACAATGACTGTCTTTGAAACAAATATACATCATAGAGCCTAATTCATCGTGTCTTTTTTTAACAGATATCGAGTGTTCTTGAAAATGCTAACTTCGACAAAGTGCGAACTACGGAGAAACCCAAAGAAACGGAAAATCAAGCTGTTTGATTCAATCTCGAAGATCAGTTATTTTCTCATTGATACTGGAAAAGAAAACAGAAGGACAGACTTAGACGAGCAGAATGTTTACTCGTGCAGTTTTCGAAAAGTAAATATATTGAACTACTTGTATCTTTCTATGGATACATAAATGATTCACATACATTTCGGTTTTTTTTTATTACTATCGATGATTGTCTATTTTTTTTTTATACTTATATGTATTAAGCGATTGTTATTTCTGTATCATAGGTATAGAAACGATCCGTAATTGTTTTCTATCTAGAGCGACTGATATTTGTAATCAATATACTCTTCTATATACATGTACATGTAATTATTACAAACATATATTGAATAGTTCAACAATTACCGTAAACCATTATGTTATGTTTTATATAAATAGATAAGTTTACAGCTGGCGTTATGTTTTGTTTATCTTATGATTTCTGTGCACGGATGAAAATACGCATGTCCAATTTTTTTCAATCTGGAGATTTCCTGTAAGTGAGATTCCACAATAACCAGGTGGTAACTGAGATACACTGCTCTTTGCAGCTTAATTGATCATGCTGACTTGTTGTACACCTGGCCAATGTCCTGGTTTTATATCTTTGAACAAGGCATCAATGGATACAATCTGCTAAGTAACCCCATGCTGCCATTGAGCAAAAATCTGCTTTTAGTAAATCAAATATAACGGGTATAACCAGAAGACGGATATGGATAGAGTAATGATATGAATGTTTCAAATGTATATCCCTTTATTTACACCCTTTAGGAACTTTGTCTTCAGCATTCCTTTGGTTATATTATTGAGATTTATGTACAAGGGATTGCGACGAAATATTTTATCCTTTTGTTCTTTTCGACATTTCACTATCTCTTGTTGTGGTTATATATATCATACATTTTCTCTTTAAGATTATACCTTCAGATGTCTTGAAGTATATTCAAAGTACTGTTCTCCAATTATCGTACGTCTTAGTATACATTATGATTACGTTTGGTACAGCTTTGTATATTCAAATGAATACTTGTCATGGTGGTCATCTTGTGTACGCCTATTTCGTCCCGTTTTTTCACGTGTATATTTACAATGTATTGTGAGACTGAACATTACAGCAAATAGACCGTGTAAATTTTGCCATACCAAAATATATGCCAGATCTATATCTATGTATAAATTTCAAAGTTTCCTCATTTCTGTCCAATTTGCTGTTTCAATACGTCGATCTTCAAACGGGTACAGTCCCCCGTTATGGAGAAAATATACTCAGTGTGTCCTGTTGTGCCACTTCCAGTGAGTTGAGGAATTGCTATAACCCAAATGGAATGGTCCGTTATGGAGAATACGTCGGGAAACAAGTTTGTAGTTTGTCGAGTATCCCAATGTCGAGTTGAGGTGCATTGATGGTGATTGTCTGGACAACAAAGGGCAGAGATCTTGTGAGAACACGCACTGAATGAGCTAATCAGTGAAGCAGCTAATCAGTGAAGCGGTCCACTTTCAGGAGGTACGCACCAGGTCAATTCCAGGGATCTGGTCACTCTCTGGTTTCCTTGCCGCCATTCACCTTATCAATTGTTTCTCGGCACTGCAGCAAAATTAAATCAATTAGATGGACTGATATGACGTATGATAGCATTTTAATAATGTATATACTGTATCTTCGAGACATTTCTTCTTTTTGACTAACGTGACAGAACAAAAATTTCAATGACGTGATAATATGCTTCGGATAGTCTGTGTCCATTGACTTGGGCTTCTAAAGTGGTAAACCTGCTGTACTGTTATTTCAACATTACTTGGCGACTGACTAACAATTTTATTAGGCAATTTGTTTTTTACCCAATACTTGTACTTTGAATAGAGACATCGTTAGACATGAGCTGCGAGCAAAATGAAGAGAATAGCAAAGCGTGCTAGCTTAACGATTTTCCGATGTGGTATATGATGCATGCATGTAGTTGTCTCCCTTTCGACAGTTAAACTTTGTCGATACTTTTGTCACCACATTTTTGTCAGAATAATTTGAATTATATTTGGATGAGAACGTCGTGTAAATCTAATCAATCGTTATTTTCTCTTAATAGTTTAAACTAGCTGACAATTTGAAAGCGTCTCTAAGGTTCTAGAGTCACTGACGGGTTAGAATGTGCGAGGGAATGGATTTTATTCCTCAAATTGCATCATTATATACAGATATACCAGGCTTCGGGGGTGTATTTGCGATATATCCCGGTCAAGACCATAGAAAATTTCCCGAGCGTTAGCGAGGGAAATTTGCCATGGTCGAGACCGGGATATATCGCAAATACACACCCGAAGCCTGGTATATCTGTATAATTACACCGCATATCCTAAAGGACTGGCGTATAACAAGGAAGCTGCTTTTGCTGTAATAGTCACCATTATGTCGGCGTAAATTCACGTAGAATTCTTTGAGTAGCACACTAAGTTCGTTTGCCGGGAGAATTTCAAAGTCTATGGCTCTGCCTTTTGCTGTATAGTAGTCCTTCAATAGTTTCACAGCAAATTTAGTCGACTTTTCTGTGTTTCTAGGATTATTGCTACTCAGAAACGAGTCGATCATCTCATCCCCAGCAAACGCTCCAAATCTGTCGCCCGTGGGCGCTGCCATGTTTGTTTACAAACAAGACATCAGGGGAGATAATTCGGCGGCGGGATAATGCGGCAAATACTTTAAGGCAAATACCTCGCTGCCAAGGCAACGGAAGGCAAATTTCCCGCTGCCCCTGACAGCCGCGTGAGAATGACTTGTGGATGAGAATTTGCCGTAAATGCCCCGGCTAAGAACCAATCAAAACTCGTCTATCTTATATAAGGTGTAATTATATCGACGAACAGGTTTGCTGTATTTCTCAGGACGCAGTGTTACTGGGGTGTATGGGATAGCGCGCAAACCGACTATTTTTGCATTTGTGCAATGTATCAGTCTGTCTCATGATTCTGTCGCGTTCTAAAAAAGCCGATTACTTAGCGATGAGCGGCACACTGAATTGGACCCATCAAGATTCAAAATCCAAATCGCGAGAGATAACTTTTTCATTTTTGCCTCCATATTCTCGGCATTGGTCCTCGACCAATCGCTTTGCAATTGCGCTAATATGACAAGGCTTGCGACTTAAGAAGAAACCATTGATGGAAACTCATCGTAATATTGAAAAACGACAAACGAACTAAAATATTTCAGCTAGCAATAGGGTAGATTTGATTCGAAGTAGACAAACCACTTGTTTTTGTCGTGATCCATACATTCATCGTTCTACACTGATTCATCATTGTAATGTTATAATGGTCTAATTTACTAGTCTACCTATTCCAATCGTGATATATTATGACTTACCCACACATAAAAGGCGGCTGTTCCGGAGCTGGCTTGTCTGACCGTGTCCTCGTCTATCCTCCGTAAGTATTTCTCTGCTTTCTGAGTTCGATCTAAGGGTAGTTTGGACGTATCAAAATTTGCAATCCTCACTGTCACACTGGCTTTACCCGTCCGACCTAGCAACATTAATATGTAATCCCAGTCCTACAACGAGCAAAACACAATTGGAGAATTAGATTGGAACGATATGCAAGAGGTGGGAAAAATTGACGACGTCTGGCGACTAAAAACAACCATATGACTCTACAGGAAAGCATCCCTCGGAATCTGAGTTGTTTGAGCTGATCTGTCATCACAGCTCCCGAGCTAGCGTATCTAATCCCGCTTAAGCCGGTGCTAGGGGCCGTGTGGATACTTCATAGTCTCCACACGAACATCTGCAATAAAAGCGCGGCTGAGATACTAAGGCTACACTCGAGAATCCACCGTATTCTCGGTTCTGAATGTTAGGTGTATGTGAGGTGTCGACGAATACTTTCCTGTAGAGTCATATGGTTGCTTTTCAGTCATCAGACGTCGTCAATTTTCCCACCTCTTGCATGTGGCTCCAATCTAACATGCAGACCAGAGAATATGGTAGATTGTCGGACCTAGCCTAAGTATCTCAGCCGCGCTTCTATTGCTGCTGTTCATTTGGAGACTATGAAGTATCAACACGGCCCCTAGCACCGGCTTAAGCGGAATTAGATAGTTATCTCGGGAGCTAGATATCGCAAGGTATTACACCAATGAAATATTCCGTTAATGACGGCTCGTTTGCTGATTTAATGCGAAGCTTTCAAGACAAATGAACTCTTCAGATTTTTCCTTAACATCGATTAAGAAGAGTATGATAAATCAAAAGGTGCTGTTTATAAGTTAACACTCTATTTGGCCATTCATAGAGATATTGTTAACTTGAAATAGCTTTGACCATCATTTGGATGTTAAATTTTCATCAAATGATTAAATTCTGATTCAAGCAATACCTGTCGGGTCTGACGCTTGTCGTTACGTATAATTTCCAATACGTGAATACAGAGAATTGTGATACCATTCCATGTAACTCGGTGCAAATGCGTATTGCTCACATGAATGAAACTGCCGAGGAATCTCTCTATCGCAGTTCTCTTATATAATATGTGTTGTCCTCAACATTTTCCGTAGCCAACCCGAGAGACCTGGGCCGGAGATCTCACTCCTTCACAGGATGCTTGTACTCCTTTCATATAGTTTAATGTGCCTAACTTGCTCAACTTTCGTCATGGTACTAAAGTAAATAGTTACATGAAGACACGAGACAATGTGTGCCAGATATTGGCAAGATATTGTGCTCGAGGGGGCGAAGCAACTCGTGTCGTGTGTCTATCATGTAACTGTTTTATCCAATGGTTATCCGGTCATGAGCTGTAGCGCCGCCTCTTTCGCATGTCAAAATTTGGACCGTTCTACGCGGTCCAATTCTCTCAGCGTTGGACCGACCCAACGTCCAAACTCGACCGGTGGGATCGGTCCTTTCTGGATGCGGATATTATTGTTCGGCGAACAACTTTATTCGTACCGCGGTCGAAGGAAAGTTTTGGAACGGTCCAAAAGGACCGTTCAAAACTGACCGGGCCAGCGTGAACTTTCGACCGCGCCGATAATAATTCTGGTTGCATCATGTCCGAATCGGACCGGACATGTATGAAAAATGGACCGCGTTCTACGATCCAAATATTGACATGCTCCCTTATCCGAGAAAAGGAGGTCAGCTGTGGTGTATTTCAAATACACCGTATGCGGTATTTGAAATACACCACGGGCGTGTTGTCTAGTGAATATATTATAAGGAAACAATCAAAGGAAATTCGAGGAGTTATTAGATACTGGGTGGTATATACATATGCAGCCTTTCCACGTCAATCATAATCGACGAAGAGCTGACGCACATGCGCTCTATCATTTCCTGTGAAAATCAGTGATGTGGCGTTTCATACACCAAAACTTTGTTTATATAATCTTCACAGATATATTCATGTCGATTTTATATCCCTGTTTAAAGAGGCTAATTTTCGAACCCTGACTGATCAGCTCGAATCGAGAGCCATTGCTACGACAACATGACCCTATTCCACAACCAGTACTGGTAATTTTCTTTCATACTAGGTATCTTTAATTGCACCTTAAGCAAAGGAAATCTTCCATATTCATCTGTTATCAACTTACCTCGATATAAACTTCTCGGTTCCCCAGTAATAAAAATGTAGCCGTCATGGTGTCGAGTCGAGAGCCATTGCAACGTCAACGTGGCCTCTTTCACAACCAGTACTGGCAATTATGTTTTCACCAAATATGTTTGAGAAGACGTCCTGTATTTGTGTGTCTGTCTGTCTGTGTGTCTGTCTGTCCGTCCCCTTTTCTTGTCCGCAAAATATCTAGTGAACTACTGGACGAAATTTCACCAAACTTGAAAGAAAGCGTCATTGAAATGGTCTTCTCATCTGGTTAGGTTTTGGTGAGCGTGCGTGCGTGCGTCCTTGTCCAGTGTCCGTCCGTCCGTCTACTTTTACATGTATATAAAGGTCTTGTCTCCTTCATTGGAGGCTTTATTAGAATGGCCTCGTCTGATTACCTTGTTCACATAACATTTCTATCCCTCAGGCTATCAGGTGTGGGGTTTTATCGGCACATACGTCCGGTATTTTTAGATGTGCATCTTTATTTTTGATACTTATTGCCACATTCATTTTCTAGCACTTTCCCATAAATGCTCCCACTCTAGGCAAGATGGGAGGTTGGGGAGACGTATGTTTTTGCTAAAGAATAAACAAAACATCCAGCAAAAACATCATGCCAAAGTGGCAACTCAAGGATCAAAGCTTTCTTTAATATTATGTATATTTAATTGCACTTTAAGCAAAGGAAATCTTCCATATTTAGCTATTATCAACTTACCTCGATATAATCTTCTCGATCTCCCAGTAGTAAAAATGTAGCAGCCATGGTGTCTTTAACGATTGTCGGAGGATACGGGTACCGTCGAAGCTCAGATATCGTTCGTTGATTGAGTTGTTGGATGGGGTGGTTATATTTATCCAATGAAGATAGCCTCTGTCGAAGATTTTCCGCCTTCCGGAGTGAAGGCTGCAGTTCACCCGCGTATTTCGACTTCTTTACTTCGGTAATTGTTTTCTCGAGGATCTTAGGATGACGGCGGAGTATTGCATCACTTAAAGCTGATACGAAAATAATAAATTCACATTTAATGAAGCTTGATGTTAAGTCCTGTGCTTTGGATTATACCGTCAGAAGAACATTGGACGCTTTGACCAAAGAATATCTTGTACAACCATGGCGGCCATGTTATGGACGGTGGAATAGCCTGACAATCTCTATTATGGAGGCTCTGACCACAATTGCCATGGTCAAGACGTGTATTGGACAATGTATAGCTTTGTTGGTCACGTCTGTACCATGACATACATGGCCAGAGCGACAATATGCTTCTTACAGTGTATGGACACGAAAATTATTTAATGGACGACTGATAATTAAATGACGGTCTAGACGCAGGTGGTGTAAATAGACACATATTTCGATACTCAGGCTGTTGCAGTACAAATGACGTTAACTTGTGCAAAGACAATTCCCTGTGCAGTATATACACCAATATTCTAAAAACATCTGAAATTTGATCACAATCATATACATCAAATTTCAGTCATTGTTCCAGTGATTGCTGAATATAAATGATTGACGTCTATGTTCATGTTAGATCATTGACCCAGCTTTAAATGGTGTCTACAGTAATTCCGCACAACCGGGGTTAGGGGCCATATACGAACACCGTGTCATTCGATATCTTCATGATCTATGGTTGACGATTGAAGCATCATGATTCCTTTGTGCGCGTCATAAAAAACGGATGACAGTTTCTCTCTTGCAGGAAACTGAAACTTCCATTATGGAAGCGAAAATTCTTGATGGACGATCGCCTGTTGCGTATCGCTTCTGATACTTATAGCTGAATCTGCTCACCGCATAACACATGGCCTAGTGTTTTGGTATCACAAAGTCGAAAGGCAAATCTCATATATATTTTCAAAAATAAAGATAACTTGATAAGGTCAACCGCTTAATGAGTTTGAGCAGATATGCTATTTAGAGCTAGTGAAATACCATTCGATTCCGGGGTGTGATTCCGCTGGACAACTCTATGCTAACGACACATGGATTTATTATGCATTCATTGTTGATTTGTGAACAGGCAGTTTAGTTTATTCGAGAACTAAACCGACAACCAGACATGCAAACGGCCTTGTTATTAATTTAGTTTAACCGTGCGACTTTGAGATTGTTTCTGTTCTGACGAGTCGTATGCATATTAGATAAGAAGTTGTACGCCGACAGACCCGGATATAATGTTTGCACTTAGTTTTGCAACATTTCTACTCAATGCTTATGATTCATCTTAGTTTGTTTTCAAACCAATCGAATTTGTTTGCTTATGACAGATATTAGAGGCATATTTCTAGACATTACAGTATTAAAAATGTCGATCTTTCGTCTACTCATATCTGTAGTACCTTTACGGAGATGAATGTACGCCAGCTTGTCTCTTGCTTCCGATAAATCATCCCTGTCCTCTAATCGATTCCTTTCGAAGATTTCAATTGCCTTGTTGATCTCTTCCGTATCCTCCTTTTCCACAGCGGCATGTAACTGTCGCCGTATATTCCTACGGAATCCATTCTAAATTATGAAAGAAAAATAATGAAAGATATGTTCACATAGTCATCGGGCTGGGGAGATAAAGATATATAATGTCTAAAGTTGTTTCATTGCCTATTTTGAAATACAAGCGTCTAGTCCGTCATTCAGTATTCAACCGCCGTCCATCAAATAATTTCCGCGTCCATAATCCAAAGACCTAATTCATATAACAGCATTAGCAACAACTTCAAAAAATAAAGTATAGTATACATAACAATATGCTAGATTTCTGCAAGACAGAAGCCGTCAACAGTTTTCAATGATGCCGACAAGACATCATGATGTTCCAAAGATATCAAATCCGTATAGCTGATCAGTACTCTTAATCCATATGATTTTCGTTATCTAGGATTTAAACGATAGTTGTGACGTCACACTATTCAGCAACTGTAGATTATTTTTCTAGAATGTACTACAGTCACTACATATTATTAGCACACACAGGCTGGTGAACTTTTATATTGCGCAATCGAGAAGAGGCGGGTGCCGTTTTAAACCTGCATCAAATCTGGAAAAGCACACCACAAATCCAAATGAAACAAGGCACTTCCTGGTAAATCCACATCCGAAATCATACCGAAAGGAGTCGCTTCGACACCCTTGCTTGTTGTCCATCCTAGGAATGTCCGTGGTCGGTTAAGTTAGTTCGGTTAAAGTTAGTCACACAAATCAACAAACAATCGACAATCACAGTGCAGACGCTCTCATCAATGAAGATGTGAGCGACTCTGCCGTCCAATCTCGAAGTCCCCTCAAAAGAGTTGACCGAGTATTGACCTGCTCAAATTGTTTACGGCGGATCCATCATATCAATACAACTCGTTCAGGCAGTCTTGACGGTACGGACAAAACATTAACACGATTATTAATTTAGCCACGTAAACTGGAACGAAGATAACCAGGCGATGTGTCGACCAAGCACAACAGCTAAATACTAGTTCATTTTATAAATACCAACTCAGACAATGAAATGATAAAAACTAAGATTATAATATCAACATAGAGAAACGATAGTTTTGACCAAAGGGACACAAGTGTGCAACAAATAGACAACTAATACCACCTCTTCTTACACCGAGACCACCGATTTTTTAGTGCTGAATTTCCTGACAGAATCTATGTCTGCTTATATTCAATTCAATTCAATTCTTTATTGCATACACCCGTACAAGGCAGTGCAAAGATATATACTTATATGAAGTATGTCAGTATACCACTGAGTCCGAGAAGCCGACTCGTAACTGCACCTTCATTGTACAATAATACTCACCCAATTACGTAACGGAACAGACCGGCTATGGAAGTGTAGATTCGTGAAAAATAAATAAAAAAATAGCAGTTACTCGTGCTTTCTCCATTACAGAATGTATATCAGTCACACTTTGGTTGTGTTTCTTCATATAAACACCATGAGGATCTTGAAATACATGGATTCATACGGTTCCTAGCCCCGAGTTAAGCGAAATTCGACACAAGTTACGAAACGTAACGCCATAATTCTTGAACCTTACATTCGTATTTTACTATCAGCATGAGATATGTATCGCCTTTGAGAAACGTTGAGTTGAGGCGCTTGGTGGTATAGCCATTAGGAATGGATACCATTTGTATCGGTATCATTAATGCTGATTTGATGAGAGCTAAAAATAGATATCGAAAAAAGTTACCATTTATTAACAAACTCGTTTATTTATTTCTCACACCACAATATCTTAGTATATAAATGTCGAACAGAGTTGAAACAAAGCAAAAAGGTAAAGGTGTATCGCATTGTTGATTCTTTGGAGGGGGTGGGAGGAGGGGGCAATCGCGCGTTGGTACGTTAGACCTATTTTACCATGCAAGGAATATTGAAATTTCCAGTTAGTTTCCTATTTCCAAAGACCGAAAGTTTATTCAGACAACGATATGGTCGTTCCCACTAATTGGTCAGAAAAAATTATATAACTGTTACAAGTTGCGCTGGAAATCGATAGTGAGACTTTGTTCAAACTTTAACGAAATCCTGTATCTTTCCACTATCTAAACTGTTCCTAAATGTGTAAAAAAAACTGAATACAAACATGTGATTCCCTATCTTGGCATGAATAATTATCAGTGCTGAAGCTCTTTCGGTGGACCGTGGGGTAACATTTTGGTCTGATGATCTTCTCTTATGTCTTAATGTGAATACCCTTGCAGTTTACCAGATAAATATCTGAATAAATAGGGTATTTTTTGTCTCAAATTCTCCACATGCTTGTCAATTTCAATGCGGTCCAATATTTTGTCACAAGAAAGGGCAGCAAGTACATGTATGGGTGTCCTGTATGTGTACAAATTTATTATAGATAAACTTTCGCTCCAGGGAATATGTTGATAATTTGAACACAAAATCGCCATCTTTTGATTGATCAAATAAAAAGCTTGTTTTCCTGCGAAGTTTTGTATAAACTATACCATCAAATGATTATTTAATATTTTAATTTGGGAAGTTTCTTTATTGACATGAGAGCAAGTTTCGTCGAATCGCATTGCTTTTGTGATGAGATATTCCTCATTATTATAGCTTCGTTTCAAAGTTATAATGTCCAGATCATTAAATTGATGAGCTAGTAAGAGGTGTAAATAATTGGCAAATAGAAGGAACCATATGAATCCACAGGGAAGCCTCCACCAGAACCTTAAATACAAAGCGTCTGGTCAGTCATTCAATATGCAGCCGTCCATTAAAGAATTTCCGCGTCCATAATCCAAATACCTAAATCATATAATAGCATTAGTTCCAAATTACGAGAATAAATAATAGTAACATAAAAATAGACTAGAATACGGAGGCTTCTATGATGTAGCCCTGGTATATCAATCGCGCATTCATTGCAGTTGTTCATATGGAAACTACGGTCTTAGTTCGACCACACGACCCCTAGCACCGGCTTAAGCGGAATTAGATACGTTAGCTCGATAGCTGTGATGCCAGATCAGGTCAAATAGATAAATCATTTGATGTTAATCATGGATGAGCATTGACGGCGTCTGATGGATTAAGCGCCTCAACTTGGGGTAGATATGATAAATACAAGAATACCCAGAACTAACTTGTAATTCCCGACGTCGGGGATTAAAAATTCATCAACAGAATCCTGCCAAATACAGACAATAAATTCGCGGGATATGTAAGAGGTGGGGAAAACCATACGACTCCACAGGAAAGCCTCCGCCGGCACCTCACATTCAGACTAGAATACGGAGGATTTTAAGACGTAGACATCAGCCGCGCTTTTATTGCAGATGATCATGTGGAAACTATAAAGTAACCACACGGCCCCTAGCACCGGCTTAATCCGAATTAGATGCACTAGCTCGGGAGCTGTGGTTACAGATTATGTCATGTGTCCAATTAGTCATACGAGAAAGAACTGTGGCGATTCGACAATTTGTCATATCACAACTTTCTCAAACTGTCGTGTGCCTTAATGAAATTGACTAGTGGTTAGAGAATGTAATATTTATTATTTGATTATTGTCGTTAAATCCGACTGGAATATAGCAATTCTAAGTTAGAACGATTTACACTTCAGTGATTTCCATGAGTTACTTTTTTTTCGTGGAGGTTTTGAATAGTACTGCTTCCGTGCTCAACATACAGTTCAATAACAACTATATTTAGATTCAAGACACAGGGTGTAGAGTTTTTCTGAAAGAATTCCTTTCGGATTTTCATACTTGATGAACCGAAACCGCATAGCCAATCACATAATATATATTAGATACGTATACGACGACTTTCCATTTGCCACAATGGACGGCGAAGAATTTCTCTGTACAATAAAAGTTGCTCAATATATATACAGGCATGGTGCAGATTTATTTTATAATGTTTATTCTACCACACTCCCGTCTTTTATCCCATTAAATAATACATGAGAAAAGAACAGAAGAATGCCTAGCGTCCAATTAATTCCAATAACCGACACCCTGAAGCGCTCATTTTGACTCTTTCATTACCCCCTATTGCATAGCACATCATAGGAGTATTAACCTTGTATCGTCTGTGTGGCCCCAATTGTCAAGATTTGGACTTATCCGACTCGTGTAGGATTCATGAACGAATACCTAGCATTTCATCTTCTGACTTTTATTGGCCCAACCCATTGTAGTACTGGGGGAACGTTAGTAAACTTGTAACCACAGATTAAATAACATATTTTTATGCAATTTCTTGCAATATATCATCTAGAGTAAGGTAGAATAGTTTGACCTCGGAGGCCGAATTGCGCGTGCGAAGGGTCAAATGTGTAGATTCCTCCTATTCCAACGCTTTATATATCCGTTGTTTTTATCCTGCAATGCACAATTATCTATTTCTTAACTCTCAGATCTAAGCTACCGCAACATTATATTAGTACATTCTTACGTACAGATTCCTACGTCAGGCTAACTGGAGCAAATTTCTATTGACAGATTATTTGCCTATGATCTGAACAAAATCATTTATACAAAAGATTCCATAAATTTATCCGAGTGTGTCCGGTTGTATCAACCCTGGGATGTGATACTTTACCCCAGATCGAAACCCAGTGTATTCATTAAAGAACAATGTGAAAGTCCTGATGACCGACATTCGGCTACTTCGGAAGCAAGAAACATACGATTAAAAGTAATAGTGGCACTGGCGTGAATGTGCTCTTTCATTATCTCTCATTACAATCTGACTACAACGCAGATAAAGTGTTTGCTCAATGAATTCTTTGTATTTACGTTATGGCTTCGACGAAGTCGAATGAATGTGTATAAACATTCACCTTAAGAACCATGAATAATTGC
>JAVTVY010003519.1:0-36478 GCA_036873755.1 Hanleya hanleyi
TGATACTTTTCTTTATTCCCCCCCCCCCCCCTCCTTCGCTCCATTAACCTAATTAACCAATTATCAACGGTGACGAGCCCCCGTGGATCTTCACTCCCTCCCCCCCCCCCGCCCCCGAAGTCAACCTAATTAAACAATTAACAACGGTAACCAGCCCCTGTGGTGCGAGTTGGCTCCTGGCGAACCCAGTTGGAGGTGATCTCGTCCGATCTCGGGAACTCTCGGGAGAGTTATTATCCGGGTTACGGTCAAGCTAGATCTATCCTTTGGACTTTGGTGGAGAAAATAGTTTCATTCGCCAGACCAGAAAAAGCTACAGTAGGATATACGGAATTTAATCATTTGTCTTTCTGTTTAAAGTGAGATGTATTCGATTTTCGAACAAAACTGGTGAAAAAATCTGAGTTTTGAGAGCGTGGTGTGGAGACGATTTGAGTGTCCTCCCTTCTAGTTTGCTATACTCCCTCGACCCCCCCTTCCCCCCCCCTCCGCAAATCAACCCAATTAAACAAATAACAACGGTTCCGAGCCTCTGTGAACCAATGTATGTGGGTAAATAGGCACTCGGCACGGTCTCGTACTATAATGCAGGACATAGTACCTCGATCTACACTGTTAGGAATCCATATTGGCATTCATGTTGAAAGCACAGTCTCACGCCGTAACTCCGAACAGCGTATGTTAGCTGTACGACTTCTGTTATCATGGAGATTAGCTTGAGACGAAAACCAGGAGAAACACCTCAAATTAGAAGAGATGAAGTAGAATCAAGGGAATATCCATGTCAACTAGATATATATTTTATCTCCTGATAAGGGAGGATTATATGAGCGGAACCACATCCTATAGCATGCATGTGGTGTGCCTCACGTGCGGCGGATCACCGTTTACACCGGAGAGGTGCAAAATCCTTACACTTTTAATGCGCGAGGTACTATGGCTTCGACGGAATAGGCCGAGCAGTGGCGAATGGGTAAATAGGGGCGTCCTGAGATCGAACTCTATATCCGTAAAAGGGGCGAAACGATGTCATAACACACCATTCGCGACTGCTCGGCCTATTCCGTCAAGTCATAGAACCTCGCGCATTAATGGTGTTAGGATTTTACAGCTCTCAGCTGTAAACTGTGATCCGCCATGCCCCCCAGGCCAGGCAAGGTTAACATTGGAAAAACAGCAAGAAATATGGAAATAGTTATCATAGTGGCTTTCAAAATAATGAAATTGTCTCCGAGTTAAATAAGCATTTGCAAGCAGTAGGCATCAGATAAAATAATACCGCATTGCCAAAGTACAGATATAGTTCGTTGCCTCACTACCTCATGGTCACATGGGCGATGACGTTTCGCGCCTTTTACGGCTAAGAGTTCGGGATTGTCCTAAACCATATTCTAACTATCACCATTCTCTTATTGCCAGAATTTGTAAGCTCCTATTTGACAATAGGAGGGTTACAGTCTGCTGCCATGTGAATGATGTCGGTGTAACATCCTCTGACTCCATTAGGCTGAAAAACGCGCTCATGCGCATTTAGTCACTATCGAATTTGCTCGACACGAGAAGCCTAGACGAGAAAGATGGAGAAGAATGAACATACAGTTGCTAAGCTATTTGACAAGAGAATATAGTTGACCAGGGCCTATTACACTCCGTTCAGTAACGGACGATGCTGATTGGACAAGACCCATTCATACAAAATCTGAGCATAGCAATTTTAACCTCACTCCAATCAGAGGGTATATCTGACAGTGGGATGTATACCATCTGAGGTCATCAGAATGATATCATCAGCTTCCATGGACGATGAAAGAAACTCATTACCGGCCACGTATGGTTCGAAATGAAATCAAAATCACAAAACAGAAAACCTGACGCCAGACATCGGTGGCTTCAGAGGGGGGTGAGTCTGACAGGGGGTTGAAGTAATGATATTTGGCATGGCGTTCGAACCCACGACCCCAGCTACTTGCGCCGATGCTCTACTGACTGAGCTATGACTGTAGAGCATCGGCGCGATTAGCCGGGGTCGTGGGTTTGAACCCCGCTGAAAACCAATTTATTCTCTCTCTATCAAAAATCATTCCATATGACAGGGGCTTGTTCCTCCCTCTCGGCGTGGAATTTTCTTTCGAAAATTGACGATAAATTGGCGCTCACTCACTGGGAGCAGTTGAGCGGTGTAAGATTGGCGTAACTGAACTTTAGTTCGTGCCAAAATATCTTATAACAGTGGCGATCACCAAAAATAGTAATGGAAATGCACTGATACAAGCAGAAATGATCATTCAATTGGATTAGAGAATTTAAGAAAAACGAGTTTATTCTTTGTTTTCTGTTTCTGTTGTTTTTTTTACCAGCAAAATATGGAAGGAATCAAGCCATTCTTACGTCATTGCTACATTGCAAACGTATAGACATAAAAGTACAGTTCATTCGACCATCCATATGGTACCGTCATTCATATATATTTTACTGGTATTATAAAATTGTAGATTTCAATAACCCTTTCATATTTAATATGTATTAGGGTACCGGAATTACATGTAAGTTTCATTCATTCGCAGTCTAGGGATATTTACATGCGACCAAACAATATGGTCAACAGTAAAACATGTTTTTACTGTTCAGTCCCTGTGAAGTCTTGCAATCTCTGTATGTACATGTACGTCTGTCCGACCATCTGTTTGTTTGTCCGTCTGCCAGGGTCATATATCTAATAATTTATGTGTGAAAATGGACGATATTTCCATGGATGCTAAACGATGACATGCTACAACCACTGTCTAATATAGTTGGACATTCTGTTGGTTTTGCTTTTGTTTTCTTTGTTTATATATATATTGATTTTCAACGATCCCGGCTACTTCCGCCTCTACACGGAAGACCAATTAGTTGCCGTTAAAAATCGCACGTAACTTTTATTTTCACGCGGAACACCCTAAACAAATAATATACGCAGTCATTTTGTGATCTTGAAAATGTTCATATTCTGCTATAGATATATTATAGCTAGCATGCGATGTTTAGAAAGCAAGGTGACACGTACCACTGTATTTCTGACAGTGTGCAAGAACGGGCTTCCTTTCCGTCGCTTATGCACTCTGCCACACTGCTTTTTCTCTCTCAATATTTTGTACATGCATGTATTACTTGGGACTTTTACTTTCGGCTTGATAACTTATTATTCAGCTTGAGTGAAATTTATGTATAACAGTATTTTGGTAACTTAACAGTAAGGAAAAATAACTTATACGTTATGGGCTCTGTGATGTCACGAGTAAAACAGTGGGTTTCTTTCGGGGCACACCGTAAATAGTTCAGCAGGAAAAGGCAGAGGAAAAGTCCTGTGCTCGACAGTGCGTGGTATTCGATTTCGTTGGTGCGGAACGAATGATCTTGAACTCCCTCGTTAAAATACGTACAATAAGGGATATATCTTTTGTCGCCGATAGGGATTCAGATATCTGCTTTATTTTTTATTTTAGTACTTTCACTTTTTACCTTTTGCTCTAGGCAAATTTTTCCTGAGTCGGGTTTTTTCGACATCATTTGTTTCTGAAGAGCACGTACGATCGCATTAAAATGTTGGCTCACTGGTTACACAAGACAGTTTCCACATATATGCCTACATCATGTATGAATAGAGCCGTATAGTTTAATGTCAGTGGATAAATAAAACATACGGATGACTTCGACTAGATATCACGGAGATTTCACTGGAATTACTCAGAAGGGATGTACGCTGCTTTGAGACGAAGAAATTCGCTGACATTCCTGAAGTTAGGAAGCTGTTTCATTTGCGCGTTTTTATCATTATGGCCTGGGACGGTGGGACAATTCCCGCTCGTTTGTGTCGACAATGCGACTTTAGCAAACTCGACATGCTGCCCAGTACCCCCAGGTAAGAAAATTGTACTAATTTTACAATTTAATTAAAAATATTATTTATATTTCTCTTCAAAGTATATTGGTTGTTAACCAGTTATCGAGTTAACTGAGAATTAAACTCGGGGAGAAAAGTTAAATTGGGAGGGAAGAGAGTGGTGGGAACAGGAGTGCGATATTTTGTCATATTTTTGTGACGAGAGAAAATTCTACCCCTAAAACGCCACCAAAATACCGCATGCTAGGGAGCACTTATTGATCAGTCATGAATGCATTTATGTACAACTGATCATCGCAATTATTTCGAGGCCGACATTTCACGGAAAATATAAATGTTAAGGTTTCAATTGGATTAAATCACACATAAAGGAGTTTTTCGTAGGTACATGTAATCGTCACATACCTTTCTTGAAATGAAGTTTCCATGCATAGAACGAGCTAGCTGTCATAATTACCTATTTGAAATAAAAGGTTATTGATTGGATTATCCTGTGTGCTCAAAGTTAAGAAAAATAACCTTTCGTCGAAGAGGAATATTGAATTATCAGTTAATTTTTCATATTATTGAATTACATATATATATGTGAAGTTTCAACTTGCTAGGATGAGTTAACATTGAGATATTGAAACTTTTCCCACCAGATGTCGCAACAACAACATGACAGATTATGACCATGCCCCCTTAAGGTCAAAATACGAAAATTCCAGTAAACGGCATATCCAGCTACTTTATTTGAAATGAATTAGTCTCATATTAATTAATAAACGGAATACTACCACTTTCACAAATCATTCTCAGACTATAAGATATGTGGGTCTCTTTAGAAATTTCATTTGATTCAAATCTGTTAATGTGCGGTATTTTCTCCACAAAAAAAAAAAAAAAAAAAAAATATGCCGCAGTAGTTTTGAAATGACTCGACCATGAAGTATCATGCTATTTATCATTTTTAATAAGTAGGCCTGTATTTTTTTCATCGCCGTTGTGTCATTGAGACTGAAAAATGTGCGAATCTGCACACAAAAATACGATCAGGTTATTTTGATGCAAGGTTGAAATGGAATATTCTTTTAAGGCGTCTTAATTAGACAAAAAAAATCCCTCAACCGGAATTCAGGAATTGAGTGTAGAATATTCGTCCAAGAGAGGGGGAAGGGGTATTGTGCGGGTGAGATTAAGTGTACGAGTATGGCTCGGGCAATCCCAACGCACCCCCACCCCTCTCCACGCCCGGTAAATTAATCACTTCCGACACCAAATTCTGAGGGTTTTTTCTCATTTTTCACTTCACGTGAAATCAGTATTATTATTTTACTGAGATGCTTTTGTTGGAAATTTAATTTCCAGAGATAACATACAGCACAATCAAAAAGAAAGAAAAAAGAAAGAAATAATAATAATAATTGGCGTAAAGATACTTCTAACACATGCCGTCCCTGAGACGTTATCAGGTCAGAGTGTCATACATATATAGCGTAACTGGGACGTCATCAGAGTACAGTGTCACACATGCCGTCACTGAGATGTCAGCGTGTCACACATGCCGTCACTGGGACGTCAGCGTGTCACACATACCGTCACTGGGACGTCAGCGTGTCAGACATGCCGTCACTGGGACGTCAGCGTGTCATACATATCGTCACTTGGACGTCATCAGAGCAAAAGTGTCAAACATGACGTCAGAGTGTCACACATACCATCACGGGGACGTCAGCGTGTCAGACATGCAGTCACTGGGACGTCAGCGTGTTATACATGTCGTCACTGGGACGTTATCAGAGCAAAAGTGTCAAACATGCCGTCACTGGGACGTCAGAGTGTCACACATACCGTCACTGGGACGTCATCAGAGCAAAAATGTCAAACATGTTGTCACTGGGACGTCAGTGTCACACATACCGTCACTGAGACGTCAGCGTGTCACACATGCAGTCACTGGGACGTCAGAGTGTCACACATGCCGTCCCTGGGACGTCTACAGAGCAGAGTGTCACACAGGCGTTTAATTCATCACATAATGGCCATGGTATCTCTCTGGCCATTCGCAGTTTGGATGGAAATTTGGATTTGTTCAGACTTATTTTCCAGCTTTAGTCGACTGCTCAAAACGCATAACCAGGAGTGCATAATATTTTGATTGGCCAGAGAATTGGCTCTGGGAATTGAAACTTGATATTGAATGGCTGATGTGACAGTAAAATCACTTTTAAATATAAAATATTTAAAGATGGAAGATAAGTCAAGGTCATTAGTATTCATGCATTACAGTTGAGTTTTACCGTGTAGATACATAAACAATGTTTGCATTATTTAGTCTATAAGAGAGGTAGTAAATGTACGTAATCTAGACTCCGATCTTCCTCTTTTGTGGGGGTGCGAGTTCGAGTCTCGCACGGCACTGACTCATCCAGCACTAGTATTTGTGCTTTATCAAGAAAGTGACATCCTAAAAATAACTGGATATAAATCTTTGCATTGTCGTCTATATACCCTATTATTAATCAGGATGGCGTTTAATTTGCACAACGCTACTGAAGACATGTGATATATTTATTTTTCTTCTGGTAAGACATCGCTTATTATCGCAACACATTAGAGAATGGTAGGTTGTGGGGTGTGTGTTGGCTGGTGGTGGTGGGGGGGGGGGGGGGGTTGAAATTTTAGAGATCACAGAAATAAGAATCGGCGAAACATTTTTTACCTATATAAATTCCTGTCTTATCTACAGCTCTTTCTTCTCAAGATCCATATGCGTTAATTGAAACAGCTAATGCATCCTCGAGGGAAGCACTTGAGCAGAAATAACCAAGCTAAAGAAATAACAAAACAAAAGAAATGCAGCTTTTCACAACATACACATTTCCGTTTAGATCAAATGAGAGATATAAAGGCATACTTTTAATGCGACAATTTTATTGGTTGTATGTTCGATGTAAGAAGGATGTTTAGTTATCAAACAGAGCTCACCGAAGCAGAACTCTGTTACACAAAACAGCTGTATCAGCAAATTAACTGGGTCACTTTGTTTTAGGCCTGAAATAAATTCTGACACAAGATCACTCAGCGTTGCATATTTCCCAGTCGATATTATATTTTGAGGCTTTAAAGTGGAGACGGACGCCCCAGGCTCAGGTCCTAATACATTTTCAAAGTTATGGTTTTTTTTCATTAGGAAGTAAACAAACCCGGTCACCCTCAATTTCAAAATTTTGTTAGATGAAGGCTTGCTATTTTTCTCCATTTTCCTATCATTTCTATATAATATAACCGCGAAAAGATGATTTATTTTGTTATATTTGCCACGCTCTTCGCTGTTCCGTTAATTATCATCATCATACAGGGTTGGTTCGTCTGACAAAGCTACAGGGGCTCGTTACCGTTATTAATCGGTTAATTGGGTTGATTACAGGGGGTGGATCGAGGTAGGGCCCCACTTATTGCCTACCTCGACCCCCCCCCCTGTAATCAACCTAATAAACCAATTAACAACGGTAACGAGCCCCTGTCGACAAAGCCGAACCATCACAAAGATCGGGCCTGCCATCACGGGAAACAGGCCTGTTATTATTAGGAATTTGGAATCACACTTGAGACCTCATGACCTGTCCAAATATGCTCAATATGCCAATTAGAGGTCATGCAATGTTTCGTATTTTTTCTCCCGTCTCGCTATTTTGAATTCACATGTCTGTATTCGTGTTTGTTTAGACACTCCCAAGTCATTTCCTCCCTGACATCAAATGGATTGCCCTCCAGGGTTTTGTCAGAATAAACTATTTAACAGATCGTTCAAATACCCGTTATACAGAACACGTTTTCGTGCAGGGTGTAACCTTCATCCATTTAATTTTCAATTTCTCTCTTCACATGCATCAAAATGTAGAATTGAAATTTCAGCGTCAACATTCAATATTCGTTTTTTTCTGTTCTTCTAATCTCAAATAAAAAGTGGAAATTTGAAAATTAATGGTTAGATTTCAGATTTTTCTTTGAAAAATTAAAAACATGGTATCAGACTGGTATCACACAACATGGTATCACATGGTATCAGACTGGTATCACACAACATGGTATCACATGGTAGCAGATTGGTATCACACAACATGGTATCCCATGGTATCAGACTGGTACCACACAACCTGGTATCCCATGGTATCAGACTGGTATCACACAACATGGTATCCCATGGTATCAGACTGGTACCACACAACATGGTATCCCATGGTATCAGACTGGTATCACACAACATGGTATCCCATGGTATGAGACTGGTATCACACAACATGGTATCCCATGGTATCAGACTGGTACCACACAACATGGTATCACATGGTATCAGACTGGTATCACACAACATGGCATCACATGGTAGCAGATTGGTATCACACAACATGGTATCAGACTGGTATCACACAACATGGTATCCCATGGTATCAGACTGGTACCACACAACATGGTATCACATGGTATCAGACTGGTATCACACAACATGGCATCACATGGTAGCAGATTGGTATCACACAACATGGTATCAGACTGGTATCACACAACATGGTATCCCATGGTATCAGACTGGTACCACACAACATGGTATCCCATGGTGTCAGACTGGTATCACACAACATGGTATTCCATGGTATCAGACTGGTACCACACAACATGGTATCCCATGGTATCAGATTGGTATCACACAACATGGTATCACATGGTATCAGACTGGTATCACACAACATGGTATCACATGGTAGAAGATTGGTATCACATGTTGTCTCATGGTATCAGACTGGTATCACATGTCTCGAGGTATCCAACTGATATCAGAAGATATCTCATGGTATCAGATTAATATCACATGGTATCTCGTATTATCAGATTGTCAAACTGGTATCACATGATAGCAGACTGGCATCACATGGTATCGTCAGTTATGAACAGGACTTTATGAACTGGGGCAGATCTATTAGGCATAGCACAACACTCTACTTTGCCCGGCATGCATCAGGACACTCATAATTATATCGATCCACTGATATGATTATTATTTTAATCATTATATTATCTTTCCCTCTTCTATAAATAGTCGGGCGCCTTATTTTAAGGTTGTTGATAACATCAAATCTGAACTGTCCAGAGGACGTTTTTCCGTATTTTTTTTTTGCTTTTTTTTTAGCAATTCCACGCAATTTCACTAAAAAGACTACGCCACGGTAGTTTTGAAAGTACTGGACCATGAAGTATGATGCTATTTGTGATTAAATAAGTAGACCTATATTTTTCTCATCGCCGTTGTGTCATTGAGACTGAAAAATGTGCGAATCTGCACACAAAAATATACGATCAGGTTATTTCGATGCAAGGTTGACAATGGAATGTGTTTTAAGGCGTCTTAATTAGACTAGAGAAAATCCCTCAACCGGAATTAAAAAAATGAGTCAAAAATATTCGTCCAGGAGAGGGAGTTGACATTATATCTTGAGGCTTTAAAGTGGAGACGGACGCCCCAGGCTCAGGTCCTTTACATTTCAAAGTTATGTTTTTGTTCATTAGGAAGTAAATAAACCCGGTCACCCTCAATTTTGAAAATTTTGTTAGATGAAGGCTTGCTATTCTTCTCCATTTTCCTATCATTTCCATATAATATAACCGCGAAAAGATGATTTATTTTGTTATATTTGCCACGCTATTCGCTGTTCCGCTGATTATCATCATCACACAGGGCTGGTTCGTCTGACAAAGCCACAGGGGCTCGTTACCGTTATTAATTGGTTAATTGGGTTGATTACGGGGGGGGGGGAGGAGGGATCGAGGTAGGGCCCCACTTATTCCCTACCTCGACCCCCCGCCCTGTAATCAACCTAATAAACCAATTAACAACGGTAACGAGCCCCCGTGGACAAAGATCGGGCCTGCCATAACGGAATTTGGAATCACACTGGAGACCTCATGACCTGTCCAAATATGCTCAATGTGCCAATTAGAAGTCATGCAATGTTTCGTATATTTCCTCCCGTCTCGCTATTTTGAATTCACATGTCTGTATTCGTGTTCGTTTAGACACTCCCAAGTCATTTCCTTTCTGACATCAAATGGATTGCCCTCCAGGGTTTTGTCAGAATAAACTATTTAACAGATCGTTCAAATATCCGTTACACAGAACACGTTTCCGTGCAGGGTGTAACCTTCATCCATTTAATTTTCAATTTCTCTCTTCACATGCATCAAAATGTAGAATTGAAATTTCACCCTCAATATTCAATATTCGTTTAATCTCAAAATCAAAAGTGGAAATTTGAAAATTGATGGTTAGATTTCAGTTTTTTCTTTATTTTGACACATGTATGAGAAATAAAAAATTGAAACGGACTAAGGTTACACGGACCTATACACAGAAATGCTTTAGCAGGATGCTGTTTACATGGTATCCCATGGTATCAGACTGGTATCGCACAGCATGGTATCACATGGTATCAGACTGGTATCACACAACATGGTATCCCATGGTATCAGACTGGTATCACATAGCATGGTATCGCATGGTATCGGACTGGTATCACAAAACATGGTATCACATGGTATCAGACGGGTATCACACAACATGGTATCCCATGGTATCAGACTGGTATCACACAACATGGTATCACATGGTATCAGACTGGTATCACACAACATGGTATCACGTGGTATCAGACTGGTATCACACAACATGGTATCAGACTGGTATCACACAACATGGTATCAGACTGGTATCACACAACATGGTATCCCATGGTATCAGACTGGTATCACACAACATGGTATCACATGATATCAGACTGGTATCACACAACATGGTATCACATGATATCAGACTGGTATCACACAACATGGTATCAGACTGGTATCACACAACATGGTATCAGACTGGTATCACACAACATGGTATCAGACTGGTATCACACAACATGGTATCAGACTGGTATCACACAACATGATACCCCATGGTATCAGTCTGCACTCTCAGAAATATTCAGGGAATAATCCTGAATAGACCAGGCTGCACATCTGCAACTCAATTTCAGGGATTTTACCTGAAATCCAGGGATAATTTCCTGAAATTCAGGTACATCATCCATGAATTAAAGCTAAATCACCTGAATTTTAGGGGATTTTATGTACAGGAATAGGGTCGAAAAGTTAGTAATCAGGGTGGTGAAATTTTCTTGAGTTTCTTTTTTCTGAAATTCAGAAAATTATCCCTGGATTTCAGGTAAAATCCCTGAAATTGAGTTGTCGATGTGCAGTCTGATCTATTCAGGATTATTCCCTGAATATTTCTGAGAGTGTGGCATCACACAACATGGTATCACATGGTAGCAGACTGGTATCACATGGTAGCAGACTGATATCACATGGTAGCAGACTGGTATCACATGTCTCGAGGTATCCAACTGATATCAGAATATATAAATAATAATAATAATAATAATTATCTTCATTTAAACACTGTCAAACTATCAGTACAAGTGTTTTTCATAGAAGCCGTGGGCTAAAACAAGAGAACAATGATATTTACAGCATAAAATCGATGCAGAAAATAAATAATTGACATCATACTATATAGCTAAAGAAAATAATGCTAAAAAAGAAAAAACTAGATAATGAAATAAAATAGAACAAAAAAAAAACAACAACATACAAATAAAGGATGAGGCATTTATAAAAGCAAGATAGTACGACTATTAAGAGGCATAAGTATCAAAGAAGTGCTTGGCACATTGTGTCAGGCTAATATCACATGGTATCTCGTATTATTAGATTGTCAAACGTGTATCACATGGTAGCAGACTGGCATCACATGGTATCGACAGTTATGAACAGGACTTTATGAACTGGGGCAGATCTATTAGGCATAGCACAACACTCTACTTTGCCCGGCATGCATCAGGACACTCATAATTATATCGATCCACTGATATGATTATTATTTTAATCATTATATTATCTTTCTCTCCTCTATAAATAGTCGGGCGCCTTATTTTAAGGTTGTTGATAACATCAGATATGAACTGTGCAGAGGAAGTTTTTCCGTATTTTTTTCTATTTTTTTTTCTCAGCAATTCCACGATCCTAAATTTGGACTGTTACAACCTTGACGTGTAATGTAACTTTTGACTATCTGATTCATTGACTATAATCCAATTCGCTCGTATATATATCAGTATTATTAACAGATAATTATAACAGCGTATACAGAACATTGAAGAGTTAGAAAAAATATAAATGAAGGTGAACAGAAAATCACTGCATGTTATAATAGTTACTGGAATTCCAGAGGGTTATTGACTTTTTGAGAAACCTTGATTATACTGGGACCTACGCTCATATATCAGCATGTGTCACTACATCCCTTTCTCGCCTTGTCCCCCGCTGATTCAAACCACCCAGTTTGTAGTGAAATATGTTGAGAGGTTTGCTGTGAAAATTTTCTCTTGTTTTTATATCTCACCAATTACGATAGTTGTTCCCTTGGCCTTTATCTTTCATTAGAAACATTCAGGTAATAGACCTGAACTGATCAGGTTGTATATTCACAACTCAATTTTAGAGATTTTGGCTGAAATTCAGGGCTGATTACCCGAATTTCAGAAAAAAGATCCCTGAATGAGAGGATTTTCCCTGAAATTCAGGCAAATTTATCACCCGAATCAGGAAGTTCCCGACCATATTAAGGTACGTAAAGTCCCCTCAAATTCAGGTAATTTAGCTTTAATTCAGGGATGACACACCTGAATTTCAGGAAACTATCCCTGGATTTCAGGTAAAATCCCTGAAATTGATTTGTGGATGTACAACCTGAAGGAGTATTCCCTGAATATTTATGAGAGTGGATATTCACCTATTTATTTGTTTCTGATTGTAGGTCTCACCTTACCGTGTGGAGCGCCACTACGTGGCAGATGTGCAGAGATCCGGGACAACAACGAAGATTATAGCATGGCGGCGTCCGAAACTGGGAATGACGACAGATTTCATTGGCCGAGGAGATTTTTCCTCTTCGGCTGCGAATGCAGTGGTAACTTTGCCGGTTATATGTGTCACGAATGCTCCTACGGATTCACGGGAGACAACTGCACTCAGCGAATCGTGCGAATTAGGAGAAATTTAAACACACTAACACCATCTGAGAAAAGACACATTATAAGTATAATGGAAAAAGCAAGAAGAACTCGAAGTGATTATGCGTTAATAGACGTCAGCAAAGGCGCGGATCCGGTTGAAAACGTACAGTTCGTCACAGCCTCGGTTTATGATTACCTGGGCTATGTGCATTATTATGCTTCCAGAAAGACGGTTTTTCGCGCTTCTCCGAATCTCCAAAATTCCGGCAGAACTTTCCACTGTGATAGGCCCGGCTTTCCGAGTTTAGATTTTGCTCACAGAGGGACTAATTTTCCAATATGGCATCGTTATTATATGATGGTATGGGAGAAAGAAATGCAGAAACTGTCCGGAGATATTTATTTCACCTTTCCATATTGGAACTGGACAGATGCCGGGAATAAATGCGAAGTTTGCACGAACGACTTTTTGGGTGCTTCCAACGAAAATGGAAGTATACATCACTCGGCTTTAATCGCTGGGTGGTACGCATTGTGCATGAGACAGCCGGGTAAATGTGAGGATTGTGACCCGAAGAAACGATATGCATTACTTCGAACCCCGGGAAAGGTAACTCCCGCGCCCTATTTCCCCACAACAGAGACAGTTAACTTCGCCATGTCACAACTTGTGTTCGACTATGCGGATTACAGCACGAGCCCACCGAACGCCAGTTTTCGTGGTTGCTTGGAAGGCTACGTTGGAATACCACAAAGCGCCACCTATCGCCTGCACAACGAGGTACGGCTACCCAGTTCAACATCTTCGTCAGAAATGCATTATATATAGCACTATTGGGTGGGGCAAGGGAGGACAATCACAAACACAAAATCACACTCGGAACCGTCTATGCATTCAATTCACACATCCTCAGGTGTTAGTTTACATTCCATATGACCAAATATTTACCCTGACCTTTTAAATGCCTGATATCGATACGGAGCGTCAGCTAATCAGAACGGCCCTTGGCTTGATTTATCGGGAGCTCGCCAATCGAAATTTAATGAACATCGAGATCACCGAAGAGAAAATATCTTTTTGCCAAAACGGAAAGTGGGCCCACTAAGACATAAAAATAAGAGACATGCTCGGTCCAATTTTGTACCGGTACCAGTAATATTGGACAGTAAAACTTGTGGCTGCTGTGTTGTGAGATAACGGTGTGTTTGGTTCTATTTCCAGGTGCACATGTTCTTTGGTGGAGCGCTGAATTCGGCCACATCCGCGTCATGGGATCCATTGTTCTACTTTCATCATTCATTCATGGACAAACTCCTCGAGATGTGGCTACGAATAACCGGTGCACAACCAACGCAGGTATGTATACATCCGCCATTTCCGGTGTAATAGTACCAGAGTTTCCCTTCCTTTACTGTCCCTTGGATGTATTTTATGGCCCTAGTCCATGCCCTTTTATGCACCATTCATACCATATGCAAGTATTCACCATTTCAGGTGAATAGTATCAGAGTTTCCCTCGGTTTAATGTCCCATGTTTTTGTGACATACTCCATGCATGTTTATGCCACATTCATACCCCAGTAAAGACATATGCTTTTCCATGCATTCATGCAGATTTATGTCTGTTTAAGGACTCGAAGCCCGGGGAATAGGCTCAAACTATCGATGTTTTTTTCTTTGCATATTTCAAAAGTTGAAGAATATACCTATCAAGTGATTCTGTTATTTTCCTTAAAAAATATTTGCAAAAGTGAAATTTTAGCTCTCAAAAAATTTACTGTCTGTGGAAGAAATCTGCGCTGTCGGACTCGTTACCTGTAAAATAATAGGTGAAATTAGCGATATAAAAACAGATTATTTTTTTAAATAACTGTTTTCTAACTGCAACAACACCGTTGAAATAAACGTAATAATTAAATTTTGACTTTATTCGGAACGCCTGAATCATGATCTTTCCAATCATATAAAACATATATATGTATGTGAAGTGGTTGTGATGAAATAAGACAGAATACACGAGGGTGTCTAATAGCAGGCGCTACCCCGGGACTCGAGTCCTTAAGCCTACTGGTCTCACGGCGCCACTGAAGTAAATACCCTTTCCAAACGTCCTTGACCTCTGTGTTTCCTTTGGGTAGATACTTCATGTAGGGAACTATTATAAGCCTTTGGCGCCAAAAAGCCGGGAGTCTGGACATTGTGCATGGTCTCAGACTTGGTTATTGTATGCTTTGTCTCACGATCCTCACATGAAGTATGAACCCTCCGTGGTATGAGGTACGTGCCTTTTGCATGTCTCCATGGAGATATATATGCCTTTTTGTGCCTCCTGGTATATGCCATTCCGTGCCTCCTGGAATTAGCACAAATTGTACGTTTCCCTAATGTCTCCGTTAAGGTATAGGTCTTTGCTGTGAGTAGAGAAAGAGCCATTCTCTACTACTTCCGTATCTTCTGAACATAGAATGATTTTCAAGACGGTTGTGTCCACTCACATAAGCCCATGTCACTAAAATCCCTTGTATCTGGGTATGGTTTTGAAATATTGTTTGATGGAAGACACACCAAAGGCATTTTGCAACCATTCTATGGTATACTTTAATCATACTCAGATCACATCTCAACCTTTCCTCAGTAATGCCTCAGCTATGCACAACGTATGCCTCACTTATGCCTCGATCATATCCGGGAAATTCCTCGAGTATGACCGGATAGGAACGGACATGCCTTATTCAGGCCTTTGTTATACATCATGCACACATCTTAAATTATCAATTGCCTGGCCGGCGGTGGAGGCGCAGAATCTTTCGTCTTTCAGGCATAAACAAACATACACCTCTTCCATACTACCAATGCCCAGGCTCTGCATACGATAACATGCCCATATCATGTCTTTGTATGCCCCTTAAAGCTTACATGGCTGCAGAAAATCCCGGCTCAAGGATATGGTATAAATTTTGTTTCTGTTCGAGAAAGTGATTATATACTTGTACATGTATGTATTATACGTTAAGGCTTATGTTAAATTATACGAACCAGTGGGTGCTCAGCTGAAGTCACGGGTCAGTGAATAGAACGGATAGGCTCTGCTTCGCTCTCTCAGTAAGGTCCAAATGTGGATTGTCAGAAACTCACAATCTAGACAGAATTATTTCGCTGTTAATAGTAGAGAAAGTACAAAACTCTCCTACTTGACCTTTCGCTGTTCCCGTTTACTCGTTTTTACGCTATAAGATAATTTCCTCTACTATATATTTTACTATGGAACAACCAAGACGGCAGAACATCTCGGTCCGCACAGGTGGGGGTTGTACTGACTGTTTCCTACTTTTCAGCTTCCGCTGACTGGGGCGCCCCCTGGTCATCACCGGAACTCGTATTTGATGGCATACTACCCAGTCCGGGAGAGTGCCGAGTTCTTCCGACCGTCTGTAGACCTGGGTTATACATACGACGATATGGTGGAGAATGCAGACGAACAAGGTAATATCTGGTTGGAGGATATACATATTCAAATGGGTATGGATTTACGAACAGATAGCGTTAGCTTCATATGAAATATAAATGCGGCATACCTAAATACAGCATTACAGCGAAGAAGGATGAAGCCTGCCATCCTACACTGAGATAACTTGAGGGAAAGAGCTCTCAACAAGGTTCTCGTCTACTAGGTCTTTTTCGGATGGTTCTTCTTGTATGGGATGGGAATTGAGACAAAGAATACAGCCCCTCGACCACTGATAAAACGAACAGTTCTAACACTTACATAAATGGATTTTACCAACTGAGTGACAAAAAGAGATGGACATATTTGTATATGGGTCGTATTTAACACGTCCAATATTTATTGTCTTATTCAACCTCATCATATCAGTTACCTGTAGTCCTGTTGCTTCAATGCATTTTTGCTGAGAAGCATCAGGAACTTGATAATGTGGTGTCAAACAATGTAATTGCACTTGTCTTTTATTGCACCAATGTAAGCATCCTGTCTGTGTCTTGTGTGCTGTCCTCAGTGTTTTATAGGGTGGTTGGCGGATGTGTGGTTCCATGTTGCTTCAGAGATTTACTTCTTGAAGCAACAGGAACGCAACTTGGCTGGGTGGTGCTTAGTTGGTTCGTCGCGATATGACTGGAATATTGTTGAAAGCGACATTAAACCCTATTCACTCACTCACTCACTCAATTTAAAATATAGTGCTTGATATGTTATATGAAGAAATGGAGAAATCATGGATTTGAAATAAAACAATGTGCAGCGACTCCTAAAGAACCATTACAAGTGATTACCGTAGTATTTTACAATAACGCAATCTGAGAAAGCATTGAATATCCAATAATTTGAGAAATGTTGAATACCCAATCATTTGATAATGAACATATGCTAGGTCTCATAGGGCCGCAATTTTGTGACTACAGAAATATGTTTTCTTTGGTCGGAAATAATTGGGATTAGCTTGGACTCAACAAGCGATCCACCATCTTGGCGCTCTCAATACAGCCACCCTTAAAAATCGCAACACAATTGATATTCCCTATCGTAAATTGGACGAATAGGTAGAGAGACGACCATAGACGACTGACTTTCATAAAGTTAGACCGCGGTTCGCAGTTCGTTATTCGAGGGGACCAGTAATTATTTCTTCAGATATGGAAATCTGTATATTTTTTTATCAGGAGTACTTTGAACTCCAACTCTGCATAGCAAGAGAGAATGTCATGCTCTATATCTTTGCATATTCATATCCCAAATCTGATGCCAGGGGGCGCTGCTAGGGGCGCTGCTATGAGCCGCTGAATGACTGGTCCCCGCGAATAACGAACTGCGGTCTAACTTTATGAACGTAGACGACTGGGGAACTGGGGAAAATGGCTGGAAATATAATATACATGCGTCAGATCTGGCATTCAGTATCCAGCCGTAGTAGTATATAAACACGAACCTGGTCGCGTAATTGAAGCGTAAATATGGACAAAATTGATAAGGTGAGTTTTACCCTTGATCTCTGAAATTGGGATACTGTGGCAACTGACCGAGGTCACTTCCGATGCAACGTCGGTCGAGTGAGTAGTCAATGGGTTTGGATCTTCTTATCAGACTGACCACCAAACCAATCCGGCTAGCCACGTTGGTTTAAGAACGTGGATTGGCTAGACGCTCTACCGCAAATCTGACTAACCATATACAGTTTAGGCCGCAGAATGGTTCCGCACTGCACCCCCGATTCACACTCAGCGTCGTGCACCAATTAAGCTAGTCACGTTTAGTTCAGACCGTGGATTGGCTACTCACCCTACACCAATCAAGTTAGTCACGAATAGGTCAGACCGTGGATTGGCTACTCATTCTACGACCAATCAGACTAGCCACGTAGACTCACTCATACTGCTCTATTGATGTCGAATAATTCAATACCAGATCCTACGTATGCACTCCATTACCCATAATGACCATCCACTGCATTCTATTGAAGTTCAGCACGATTCAAGACCAGGACCTACATATACACTCCATATACCCCGTCCCAATGAACACACCCTCCCAAGTCACGTGACCGAGCTTGTATCAGAAGTGATCTCGCTCAGGTGCCATAGAGACCCACGATCAAAGGTCAAGGGCAAAAGGTCAACTCGCCTAAATTACGCCACCTCAAATGCGACCTGATGCGTGTTTTATATACTACTATCCATCCATAGCTTATCTCGGCGTTTAACTGATTAGCTTATAGGCTTCTTCCATCAGGAACCATAAACATCAAGTTTTAATATATTCTGAAGGTTTCAAACTTTGTTTAGATTCAACATATTTTCTCTGTATATGCCCACAGTTGAAGAAACGCCCAAGTCTACGGAGAGACCAACGAGATCTACATATGTACCTTCTTCCAAACAGCCAAACGGACCGTCTCCTTCTGGTACCGGAACAGGAAGCCATAGTGAGATATCTCACAGTGACGCCACTTTCTGTCGAGAGAGCGTAGTCACGGAGCCACAATCAAACTCTGCTCTGATTCGTGTAATTGTTGTGGAGACCGCAATATTGTGCGTGCTGCTTTTACTTGTGATATCCGCATGTGTTCGGGCATTCACCGGTAAGAAGAGAAGGCGATACGTGAGAGTAGATGATGGCGAGGAGGAGGATGAGCTGAACGAAAAGTTACTCGATATGGAAAAACAACAACCTATGTTACTCAGGCTTGATGCAGTTTCTGAAACCGAGTCGGACGATCTGCGGATAATTTAACATTTCCAGAGTATTCCTTCGTTACCGGTACCGCGCATGCCAGCTATTGATTTTTTCCGTGTTCAGGGATGGAGCAATTAACATCCTGAAACTAGATGAAATAGCGTCTTTCAGAGCATATTACTCGTAATAAAGGGTCGACTAGCTTCACCTCAAGGCCGGCAGTCTTGACTAAATATGAAATGCGCTTAAACCCAACGCACACAGCGAACACTTTGTTGTATTAGAACAAAAACAATGTTCTGAGCTGTTTTTGTGTGCTGTGCGGGGCCCAAAAAACGGAAAACATCTGTTCGGAACAAATGTTCATGACATCAAACATTGTTTTGCCCTGGAACAAAGTTTTTGTCATTTCTCGGAACATTTCTCTGTGAAAAATTTTCGGAACATTTTTTCAACTAATAACCAATCAGCTAACGAACCGCGCTCGTGTGGCGAAGCTGCGCCCACGCACATGACAACAAAATGGCGGCTCCGGAGCAGCAGAAAGAGCGCTGGCTATTTGTTCCGAGATGAAATGTTCTCTGTGTGCGGTGAACAGGAACAAAAACAACCAAAATCACGAAACACTGTTATTGTTCTAATACAACAAAATGTTCGCTGTGTGGGTTGGGCTTGAGAGTTACGCTTTCGTAATCTGTCGGATGCCACTTCATGTCCAGATAGTTATTTATTTTCGAATCACCTTATTTGTCTCAACAACTGTCTTTCGTCCGAAAAAGACATTCACGCATTTCACCTGTCGAGGAAATGTCGACTTCACTGCTATTTTTTACACGATCGCCGATTTATGGCAGGTGATCCGTTTTCAACACTTCCACTGCCATTGCCGACATAGGACATGACATGAATCTGCAGCCATGATGTGGACAGATTACAGCCAGCTTCGCCACGATAACACATATATGCGACTTATGTTCCCTGAAGCCTGCACCTGGAAGGATAAGCTGTAAACACATATCAATCATACTACAGGTGTTCTATTCGCGATGCATCACGATTGTCCAGAGAGCGATATTCTATTTAGATAAGTATCATAGCTGCTCACTTCCCTCGTAGCTATGCTACACGCCTGTTCATTCTCATGCCGGTCAAATGGGAAATCGTGGTCTAGCACTTATTATTATTTTTGTGCCCCATTAGGCAAATAATAGTGCTCAATGTGAATAAAGACATGGAAGAACGCCGAGCTCGTCTTCCTTCACATAAAAACTACGATCGAATTCACCGCAGACGTGGATCTCATTCAAATTTCCCGGTCTAGTGATGTCATATGTCACGCTGTAGTATCAAACACAGGCTTTCGGAAGTCAGCCCGGTCTTGTGGTGTTCGCGGCATGTCCACAGGACTGTGCTTTGATATTACAGCGTGAACATATGACGTCACTGGTCGAGGAAACACCCTCGGAAGAACATGGCTAAGATTTGAATGAGATCGACGTCTGTGGTGAATTCGATCGCATATCTTAGGTTTATTTACTGATTTCGACGTACAGTCTGGGTTGAAGAGCGAGACGCAGCACATGTTGATCTTCATAACATATATACAAGTAATCAAAAAAATTCTACAGTTAAACATCAATAACACATACATAAAAACATCAATAAGGCATATATGGGAACATCAGTAAGACATACATAAAAAGGTCAGAAAGACATACATAAATCATCAGTAAGACATACATAAAAACGTCAGAAAGACATACATAAAACATCAGAAAGACATACATAAAAACGTCAGTAAGACATAAAAACACCAGTAAGACATACATAAAACTTAAATAAGACATACAGAAAACATCAGTAAGACATACCTAAAAACGTCAGAAAGACATACATAAAACATCAGCAAGACATACATAAAAACGTCAGTAAGACATATATAAAACAGCTGAAGGAAGACGAGTTAGGCGTCCTTCCTTGTCTTTTTTTTCAATGCGCACCAATGAGAATTTATTTGTAAAATGATGAATTTTAAAAGAGGCTTTGCCATCTGGGGCGCAAAGGTAATACGTGTGTTATTCAGAAGTTCAATTTCACCAGAATGAGAATAGATCAGGTTAGGGCGATCCCGCTCTCTAAAATGGAGGTAAAAATTGTAGTTTTTGCTCATTAGCTTTTGATTCCTAATTAACCAATGCTTCAAAACTTCAGGCGCATTAATTTTTCTATTGTTCCATGTCCTAAAATTAATTTTGCCATTTGAAGAACCAGTCAATTTTAAACAGCGCGACAGATGTTTGTTCTATTATGCAAATTAGATAGATGACAATCTATTGTTTTACTTCCATTTGATGCGGATATATATGTCTGTGTGCGCCTCAAGAGGATTTTGCTGAATTCATTATGTGAATTAATTTATTGAGCAAAAATGACCTTTTTACCTCCATTTTAGAGAGCGGGATTGCCCTAACCTGTAGAAAGGCGTGCGGCATAGCTACAAGAGAATGATTAGCTATGACACTTAGCAATATTCTACTCCCAGTAGGCCTATGCGAATCATCTGGATGTATCTTAGCCGCGAGAGCTCGACCTTTGTACATTGTAAATATGGATGACGGAAATTTATTTATTAAAATATATATCACACAATTGTAGTCATGATAGTTATGTTGTCGTTTCGTAGCATTTTCAGTTTATATTACAAAAGGGCATAAGTGAAGGCTCTGTGCTCTTCTACAGTTACCGATCAAGTAGCTGTTATGCAGCAGCCAGACCTATAACACCATGAGCACATGTGGTACAGCAGCCTAACCTATTACACGAGTAGCTGTGGTGCAGCAGTCTGATATATAACACGACGAGCTGTGGTGCAGCAACCTGGTGTATAACACGTGCAGCTGTGGTGCAGCAGTCTGATCTATAACATGGGTAGCTGTGGTGCAGCAGTCTGATATATAACACGACGAGCTGTGGTGCAGCAACCTGGTGTATAACACGTGCAGCTGTGGTGCAGCAGTCTGATCTATAACATGGGTAGCTGTGGTGCAGCAGCCGGACATATAACATGAGCAGATGCGGTGCGGAAGCCTGGTCTATTACACGAGTGGCTGTGGTGAAGCAGCCTGACCTACAACACGTTTATCTGTGCTGCAGTATTCTGATAGGCTAAGAACATGAGTAGCTGTGGTACAGCAGCCTGATCTATGAAATGAGTAGCTATGGTACAGCAGCCAGATCCATAACATGAGTAGCTGTGGTACAGCAACCTGATCTATAACATGAGTAGCTGTGGTACAGCAACCTGATCTATAACATGAGTAGCTATGGTACAGCAGCCTGATCTATAACATGATCTATAACATGAGTGTCTATGGTACAGCAGCCTGATGTATAACTTGCGTAGCTGTGGTAAAGTAGCCTGATCTATAACACGAGGAGCTATGGTACAACTGCCTGAGCTATAACATGAGTAGCTGTGGAAAAGCAGCCTGATCTATAACATGATCTATAACATGAGTGGCTATGGTACAGCAGGCTGATGTATAACTTGCGTAGCTGTGGTAAAGTAGCCTGATCTATAACACGAGGAGCTATGGTACAACGGCCTGAGCTATAACATGAGTAGCTGTGGTACAGCGACCTGATCTACAACACGAGTGGCTCTGGTACAGAAGCCTGAGCTATAACATGAGTAGCTATGATACAGCAACCTGATCTGTAACATGAGTGGATATGGTACAGCAGCCTGATCTATAACTTGCGTAGCTCTCGTAAAGTAGCCTGATCTATAACACGAGGAGTAATGGTACAACTGCCTGAGCTATAGCATGCGTAGCTGTGGTACAGCAGCCTGATCTATAACCTGAGTAGCTGTGATACAGCAGACTAATCTGTAACATGAGGAACTATGGTACAACTGCCTGAGCTATAACATGAGTAGCTGTGGTACAGCAATCTGATCTATAACACGAGTAGCTATGGCACAGCAGCCTGATCTATAAAATGAGGGGCTGTGGTACAGCAGCCTGGTCTATAACATGATCTATAACATGAGTGGCTATGGTACAGCCGCCTGATCTATAACTTGCGTAGCTCTCGTAAAGTAGCGTGATCTATAACACGAGGAGCTATGGTACAACTGCCTGAGCTATAACATGAGTAGCTGTGGTACAGCAGCCTGATCTATAACATGATCTATAACATGAGTGGCTATGGTACAGCCGGCTGATCTATAACTTGCGTAGCTCTCGTAAAGTAGCTTGATCTATAACACGAGGAGCTATGGTACAACTGCCTGAGCTATAACATGAGTAGCTATGGTACAGCAGCCTGATCTACAACATGAGTAGCTATGGTACAGCAGCCTGATCTATAACACGAGGAGCTATGGGACAACTGCCTGAGCTATAACATGAGTAGCTATGGTACAGCAGACTGATCTACAACATGAGTAGCCATGGTACAGCAGCCTGATCTATAACATGAGTAGCTGTGGTACAGCAGCCTGATCTATAACCTGATCTATAACATGAGTGGCTATGGTACAGCAGCCTGATCTATAACTTGCGTAGCTGTCGTAAAGTAGCCTGATCTACAGCACGATGAGCTATTGTACAACTGCCTGAGCTATAACGTGAGTAGCTGTGGTACAGCAACCTGATCTATAACATGATCTATAACATGAGTAGCTATGGTACAGCAGCCTGATCTATAACATGAGTAGCTGTGGTACAGCAGCCTGATCTATAACACGAGTAGCTATGGTACGACTACCTGAGCTATACCATGAGTAGCTGTGGTACAGCAGCCTGATCTGTAACATGAGTAGCTGTGGTACAGCAGCCTGATCTATAACATAAGTAGCTGTGGTACAGCAGCCTGATCTGTAACATGAGTAGCTATGGTACAGCAGCTTGATCTATAACATGAGTAGCTGTGGTACAGCAACCTGATCTATAACATGATCTATAACATGAGTATCTATGGTACAGCAGCCTGATCTATAAGATGAGTAGCTGTGGTACTGCAGCCTGATCTATAACATGAGTAGCTATGATACAGCAGACTGATCTATAACATGAGTAGCTATGGTACAGCAGACTGATCTATAACACGAGTGGCTGTGGTACGGACGCCTGATCTATAACATGAGTAGCTATGGTACAGCAACCTGATCTATAACATGAGTGGCTATGGTACAGCAGCCTGATCTATAACCTGCGCAGCTGTCGTAAAGTAGCCTGATCTATAACACGAGGAGCTATGGTACAACTGCCTGAGCTATAACATGAGTAGCTGTGGTACAGCAGCCTGATCTATAACCTGATCTATAACATGAGTAGCTGTGGTACAGCAGCCTGATCTATAACTTGCGTAGCCATCGTAAAGTAGCCTGATCTATAACACGAGGAGCTATTGTACAACTGCCTGAGCTATAACATGAGTAGCAGTGGTACAGCAACCTGATCTATGACATGAGTAGCTATGGTACAGCAGTCTGATCTATAACATGAGTAGCTATGGTACAGCAGCCTGATCTATAACATGAGTAGCTGTGGTACAGCAACCTGATCTATAACATGATCTATAACATGAGTAGCTATGGTTCAGTAGCCTGATCTATAACATGAGTAGCTGTGGTACAGCAGTCTGATCTATAACATGAGAAGATATGGTACAGCAGACTGATCTATAACATGAGTAGCTATGGTACAGCAGCCTGATCTATAACATGAGTAGCTATGGTACAGCAGCCTGATCTATAACATGAGTGGCTATGGTACAGCAGCCTGATCTATAACATGAGTAGCTGTGGTACAGCATTCTGATCTATAACATGAGTAGCTATGGTACAGCAGCCTGATCTATAACATGAGTAGCTATGGTACAGCAGTCTGATCTATAACTTGCGTAGCTGTCGTAAAGTAGCCTGATCTACAGCACGATGAGCTATTGTACAACTGCCTGAGCTATAACGTGAGTAGCTGTGGTACAGCAACCTGATCTATAACATGATCTATAACATGAGTAGCTATGGTACAGCAGCCTGATCTATAACATGAGTAGCTGTGGTACAGCAGCCTGATCTATAACACGAGTAGCTATGGTACGACTACCTGAGCTATAACATGAGTAGCTGTGGTACAGCAGCCTGATCTGTAACATGAGTAGCTGTGGCACAGCAGCCTGATCTATAACATGAGTAGCTGTGGTACAGCAGCCTGATCTGTAACATGAGTAGCTATGGTACAGCAGCCTGATCTATAACATGAGTAGCTGTGGTACAGCAACCTGATCTATAACATGATCTATAACATGAGTATCTATGGTACAGCAGCCTGATCTATAAGATGAGTAGCTGTGGTACTGCAGCCTGATCTATAACATGAGTAGCTATGATACAGCAGACTGATCTATAACATGAGTAGCTATGGTACAGCAGACTGATCTATCACACGAGTGGCTGTGGTACGGACGCCTGATCTATAACATGAGTAGCTATGGTACAGCAACCTGATCTATAACATGAGTGGCTATGGTACAGCAGCCTGATCTATAACCTGCGCAGCTGTCGTAAAGTAGCCTGATCTATAACACGAGGAGCTATGGTACTACTGCCTGAGCTATAACATGAGTAGCTGTGGTACAGCAGCCTGATCTATAACCTGATCTATAACATGAGTAGCTGTGGTACAGCAGCCTGATCTATAACTTGCGTAGCAGTCGTAAAGTAGCCTGATCTATAACACGAGGAGCTATTGTACAACTGCCTGAGCTATAACATGAGTAGCAGTGGTACAGCAACCTGATCTATGACATGAGTAGCTATGGTACAGCAGTCTGATCTATAACATGATTAGCTATGGTACAGCAGCCTGATCTACAACATGAGTAGCTGTGGTACAGCAACCTGATCTATAACATGATCTATAACATGAGTAACTATGGTTCAGTAGCCTGATCTATAACATGAGTAGCTGTGGTACAGCAGTCTGATCTATAACATGAGAAGATATGGTACAGCAGACTGATCTATAACATGAGTAGCTATGGTATTGCAGACTGATCTATAACATGAGTAGCTATGGTATTGCAGCCTGATCTATAACATGAGTAGCTATGGTACAGCAGCCTGATCTATAACATGAGTAGCCGTGGTACAGCATTCTGATCTATAACATGAGTAGATATGGTACAGCAGACTGATCTATAACATGAGTAGCTATGGTACAGCAGTCTGATCTATAACAAGAGTAGCTGTGGTACAGCAGGCTGATCTATAACATGAGTAGCTGTGATACAGCAGGCAGATCTATAACATGAGTAGCTATGGTACAGCAGCCTGATCTATAACATGAGTAGCTATGGTACAGCAACCTGATCTATAACATGAGTAGCTATGGTACAGCAGCCTGATCTATAACATGAGTAGCTATGGTACAGCAGCCTGATCTATAACATGAGTAGCTATGGTACAGCAGCCTGATCTATAACATGAGTAGCTATGGTACAGCAACCTGATCTATAACATGAGTAGCTGTGGTACAGCAGCCTGATCTATAACATGAGTAGCTATGGTACAGCAGCCTGATCTATAACATGAGTAGCTATGGTACAGCAGCCTGATCTATAACATGAGTAGCTATGGTACAGCAGGCTGATCTATAACACGAGGAGCTATTGTACAACTGCCTGAGCTATAACATGAGTAGCAGTGGTACAGCAACCTGATCTATGACATGAGTAGCTATGGTACAGCAGTCTGATCTATAACATGAGTACCTATGGTACAGCAGCCTGATCTATAACATGAGTAGCTGTGGTACAGCAACCAGATCTATAACATGATCTGTAACATGTGTAGCTATGGTTCAGTAGCCTGATCTATAACATGAGTAGCTGTGGTACAGCAGTCTGATCTATAACATGAGTAGCTATGGTACAGCAGACTGATATATAACATGAGTAGCTATGGTACTGCAGCCTGATCTATAACATGAGTAGCTATGGTACAGCAGTCTGATCTATAACACGAGTGGCCGTGGTACACAAGCCTGATCTACAACACGAGTAGCTTTGGTACAGTAGCCTGATCTAAAACACGAGTAGCTATGGTACGACTGCCGGAGCTATTACATGAGTAGCTATGGTACTGTAGTCTGATCTATAACATGAGTAGCTGTGGTACAGTAGCCTGATCTATAACACGAGTAGCTGTGGTACAGCAATCTGATCTATAACATGATCTATAACATGAGTAGCTGTGGTACAGTAGCCTGATCTATAACATGAGTAGCTGTGGTACAGCATCCTGATCTATAACACGAGTAGCTATGGTACGACTACCTGAGCTATAACATGAGTAGCTGTGGTACAGCAGCCTGATCTGTAACATGAGTAGCTGTGGTACAGCAGCCTGATCTATAACATAAGTAGCTGTGGTACAGCAGCCTGATCTGTAACATGAGTAGCTATGGTACAGCAGCCTGATCTATAACATAAGTAGCTGTGGTACAGCAGCCTGATCTGTGTAACACGAGTAGCTGTGGTGCAGCAGCCTCATTTATAACACGAGTAGGTATCGTACAGCAACCTATAACACGACTAGCCTGAGATGCATTCTAAGCGTTCTCACGGATATAAATCTTAACATAATGTATGCAGATTTATGGTTCTATTTGTACGTTTGTTTCGCATTTACAAGCACAGCTCGATGTAAAAAAAAAAAAACCAAAAAAAAAAAAATCCCACCAAATCACCTGAATCCATTTAACTTGTTAATATATACAAAACGATGACCGTTACGTCATGGAACATTAGAAACCAATATGCGTACCGATATGATCGATTTACACAAAGCAAAAGTAAGCGAATCATGTCAGACCAAACAGGCGGGGGTCCAGGCGGCCCCGGAAGCTGCGGGGTCCTAGGTTGTCGGAGATGTCTTCTACGCGTTTCCCGAAAATAAATATGAACATAATGTTCATAAAACATAGACTTATGGTTCTATTTTCACTTTTTCTCCGCATAAGGACGCATCGATATAGAAAATATCACACCTTATACCGGACTCCATTTGACGTTCTGGTATAACACATAACAAACAGGCCCATAGCAAACTACGTCGCGTGGTGAGCTCGCGGCGATAATGTTTAATTTTAGATACTAATTGAAACCCCCAACTTAAATAGTACACTTACAAACCACATGAATAGATGGTGGTCTGTTTAATACACCCATACCCATACTCAAATTACATAATCCACATTCGTTTATTTTACATGTATATCAACGTTACCCCCCCCCCCCACCGGCGTAAATCTGCCCTTGATTTCCCATTTCCCACGATCTCGTCAGGAAAACGGGCTAAGGGCGCGCCTTTCTAAGGGGGTGCCAGAAAATTTTGAATTGTTACACTTGCTTTCCTGCATGCACCATGGGTAGCGACGTCCTTGATAGGAAAACTAAGAGGACAGTTGATTCAAATGCTCCAGAGTAGCTGCATATATGCCCAGGTGGTGGAGATTGCTTCTTGACGTATCCAAGCGTGTCCAACCGAGTCACTGCTCTATCACACTTTGATATAGACCCTACTTTACTGGACCTTCAGTGATTATAATAAATTTACATAAATTTATAATCAAATTTTTGGTTTATGGACATCTATATCAGATGGTAATTCACCAACATAATTAATGTTTGGAGCTAGGTAGTAAGTACAGGTACTTGGCTGATTTGATCGAAAGAGATCGCCTTTATCGCAGAGGACTTCTCTTACTACTGTTGCAATGGCGGACGACGTGTGACATAATGAGGGACATGCGCTCCAATTAAACCGGATGTGTTGTTTCGCCCTGTTAATTGACAAAAATGTCGTTATGGTTGAAGCATATCTGGGACCAATCATCCTTTGTGTTTATGTCATTCGTCTTCACAACACAACTTTGTCTTCTGGTGATAAACAACCGGGGTACACAGGCCCAATTTCCGGCTATATGTACGGTTAATGTTACAGATTTAAACGCTACTTGCTGTCCCGTCCCACCAGGTAAGTGTAAATTGAGATTCGCGGCCATTCGGCTTGGTTCACTGAACACCTTCCAGGTCTTTACATATCTTCATCTTCCCTGGCCACGGTTCATCTGGCCAGAGTATACGGTATATGGGGTATGGCGTGTGACAAGTTATTCTACTTTTTATTCGGCATTTGCAGAGATAACTAAATATTTGCCGATATCTTCGAATGATTTGACGTAATCCTCAAATATTTAATGATATCAGTAAATCATTTGATGATATCAGCAAATACTGAATAAAAAGTAAAAGGGTTTGCCATATGTAGGCAATGAAGGTGACTACCGTGTATATAGTTTGTTGTTATAGTTTTGAATTGGAATGGGTATAGATAATGAATCGACGTAAACAGATTCCCGATAGGTACAAGTTAGACAAACCGTTGGGAGAGTTTCTTCCGCTTACATGAGTCAAGTAATAAACTGACACTGAGTGACATAAGCACATTTTGTTTTTCGCCCGAAACAGCTCTTATTTCCATAAAGATAATTCAACTCGGGCAGTAATAAACCCAGTTCTGTGCATCCAACGACAGTAGTATAGAAAACTCCCATTCTTTTTCATTGGGGCCGCGTTTTTTGGTACTGGGGGTCAGAGGTCATTTCCGGGGTCACCGTGCATGCGCACCGCGCACCTCCGGTCACGTGACTTGGGAGTATTGGTGGATCACGGTGCCTGAAAAACTCGACAATCTCGAAAAAAATCTGGAATGAGATGTGGGATAAAAAGCTAGTTGAAACTATATGTAACTGACCCAACACGTATAATACCCCTGAATATGTGTAATACACATGCACCTGTGGCATGAATAAAGGAAAAGCACACCCAGTGGGCAGAGTCCTGGAACGTCAGGGAAAATTAGTCTGTATAGGGCGGTGGTTTAGTGTGGAACACACAACGAACCCGACAGTGCTAACATAATACTGAATCATGTCGATTGGTATTGCATTTCAGCAAGATCTGCCTGTAGGTGGCACCACTAGGGTTCATTCCGTTCTTCCGTGCTGCAAGCGATAACTTTGAAACGCTTAGTCTGATTCTGCGAAATACCCTACCTTTCCGAGTAAACTTGAGAAACGCTTATCGTATTCTTCACAAATTTGGTATGCATATACGATATATGTGTATATATACCATACCATCTGAGATATCGCTTGGAATTGAGTTTCGCTCACTTGCGCGTACATGTGGCGCCACCCGGTGACAACTTCTAAATTTGGTTTCCGTGCAATAACTTGAGAACCGCTCATCGGATTCTTCCCAAATTTGGTACGAATATACCTTGCCGTGAGATGTTGCTTGGGAATGCGTTTCACCCGCATACTCTATATTTTTCTCCACACAAACAAAATGACCACAAATCAGACCGCCCCTTCTCTAGAACTTCCGAACGCGCATGCGCACCATGACGTCATTTACGGTAAAACTACCCCGGTATAAACTCTACCCATCGAGCACTTCAATATAATACCACATACGTCACATTTGGGCCACGTACTCACACCACAGGCATTTTTGACCAATGTGCATGCGAACGATGACGTCACCTGATAAAGTCAACCAACGGCCCGGGTACCCCTTCCGTCGCGTCGTAGGCTATAGCATCAGTCCGATTAATAGCAGTTCAAACACCCTATACTTTACTCCACAAAAACATGCTCCATTCAGACTTCCTTGCTTACAGAGTGTACGGATAGGCCACGAGCGTTGTCATACGGGTGACACACACACATGATCACACCGACCACTAAAAGCTACTCCTGTCACACTAATGACAACATGATAGACGCATGATACAGTGCAGATAGGTGTCTGTGTATTACAAATACCCAGGAATATTATCGGTGGGTGAATTATATGTAGTTCTAACTATAGTTTTTCAACTTACATCGTTTTTCCCCAGACCCTGCCTAAAACCAAGTCGGTCGACGAAGGAGATTTCCGCTCTCTCGCTGTATACACACCAGACATGTCCAGATGTGTCGCCTGACATGGTTCAGCACTATGTTATTACTGTCGGGTTCATGGTGTCTTCCCCAAATCTATCACCGCGCTGCAGGCTTATTTTCCCGAACGTTTCCTGATTCTGGCCGCTAGATGTGCTTTTCAATTATTCGTATCATAGGTTTCTGTGTATTACACATATTCAGGAATATTATAAGTATTGGGTTAGTTATATAGAGTTCTAACTAGATTTACCCCACATCGTTTTTTTCCAGAATTTTCGAGTTGTTCGTGCACTGGCGTTCCTATAATGCACACCCGGGACGTGCGCATTGCGCATGCGCGGTGACCCATAATTCACTCGACCGGAAGTGCGAAATGCGCATGTGCGGTGACATCGGAAATGACATTCGACCTCCAGCCTCATCAAACACAGTCCCAATGATAAGGAATCGCCTTTTGGATACTACTAACGACTGACTTTTCAATGTCTCTGGTACATATAAGGGCATGCCTTCGATGGCAATACTTTCAATTTGACTATCACGATGTCTCATATGACTTATATTAGTATGACTTGTATGAGCTAAGTATGTGTGCTCTCAAGTGGATAGGACTCAGCTTTGTAGTACTTCTCAAGCACTTACGGTTCTTTTCTGAAAATGAAGTAGCCTATCCCTAGTACCAAGTGTTGCAAAGTAGCGTAGGAAAACTGACTGGAGATTCCAATTATCTATGAATCAAACTTTAATGGAAAGCTTCAATAAGGATCAATTGTATCTTCATGTTGAATCTTTTCCTGCAGGATATTCGCAACCATGTGGCGGACCCACAAGGGGGCGCTGTGCTAAGATTGCTGAAAGGGCAGACGATGATGTGCCGCCAGATTTCCGAAAAGACGACAGAATTGATTGGCCAATAAAATTCTTCAAATACGGTTGTGAATGTGTGGGTAACTTTGGCGGATATATGTGCCAGGATTGTCAGTATGGGTTTGTAGGAGAAAATTGCACAGAGCGTATCGTACGAATTAGGCGAGATTTAGATAGTTTAAGTAAAGCTGACCGCCGATATATTATGAAAATAATGGAGATAGCGAGAAACACAACCAGTGACTACATGATATTGAATACTAGCAGGAGCGCGGACTCCGGAGAAAGCACCACACATCAGTTTTTAAATGCCACAGTGTATGACTATTTAGGGTATGTACATTACTACGCCACAAGAGGAACAATAAAATCAATCTGTTCAGCGTCCGATGATCTCATGGATTTTGCGCACAAAGGGTCTAATTTTCCTCTTTGGCATCGCTATTTCATGATCACTTGGGAGAAGGAGATGCAAAGACTATCAGGAGATTCAAATTTCACTTTTCCTTACTGGAACTGGACGGACGCAGGAAGAGTATGTGACATTTGTACAAATGAATTTGTGGGAGCGATGAATTATTCCAGTGAGGGAGGATTGCTAGACTCGCACTCCGCCGTCAGTTCTTGGTATGCGCTTTGTCCGCAATCCCCGTACCCGATGTGCGACACATGTGACCCGCACGTGAGATACGATATAACGAGATATCCTGGATACAATTTGACCGATGCTCGATTCCCCACCAAAGCTGAAGTGGACTACGTACTGTCAAGGACATTCTACGATTTACACCATTACTCTGAAAACACGACAGAAGAGAGTTTCCGAGGCGCATTCGAAGGCTATGCTGAATCTCGTCCTGAAAGGTCACGCTTCGGAATTCACAATATGGTACGTAGATATCCCGGAACAAGAAATTTGTGTTTGTGTTGTTCAATTGACATATATAGGTGTGATGGATACTGATGTATAAATTCTGGTAATCACCTGCAGTGGCGGAATTTTTTTTAATGTATAATGGCCACGGAGTGATTCGGACGATCCAGCAATCTCACGCGTCCACTTGGTCTCCATATAGCTTTCGAGCCCAGGGCTCTAAATAGCTTTCGAGTCCAGGGCTCTATATAGCGTTCGAGTCCAGGGCTATATATAGCTTTCGAGTCCAGGGCGCGTGTGGTTGGGTGGGTTCAGATTTCTGTTGCTTCAATGCATTTGCTATTGCACCATGTAAGCGTCCTGTCTGTGTCTTGTGCGCTGTCCTCAGTGTTTCATAGGGTGGATGCAGGGTGTCTGGTTCCATGCTGCTTCAAAGATTTCTTCTTTCTTCAACGGGGCTGGGTGGTGCTTAGTTGGTTCGTCGTGATATAGCTGAAATATTGTTGAAAGCGACGTTAAATTCTATTCACTCACTCACTCACTCACTCGAGTTCAGGGCTCTGTATAGCTTTCGAGCCCAGAGCTCTATTTTGCTTCCCAGTCCAGGTTTCTATATAGTTTTCGATTTCAGAGCTCTACAGTCCATGCAGTCGTATAGCTTGCGAGCCCAGGTCAACATACTTAGGTATATTGATCAAACATTATCAAGATATTAATCTTTCCGAAGAGCCTCGGAAAAGTCTTGAGTATGCCTGGAAAATTCCTAAACCATTCACTAACAAGAAGCAATTATTTTCTCGGAATGCATCGGCCATGGAATTCCGAAATACTTATTTTTCTTTAATGGTTCCCGTATAAAATGAATGGTTTATCACAATGAAAAGGCATGCGCAATGGTTCCGCATGAATGGTCACGGCGAGCAAAATGGTGAACGGTTCATCCATACACGAAATACTCAACGTATGTCGGATAGAGTTGAAAATAATTATGAGAATACATTTACTGCTTATGAGAGAGTTATATTATTGTTTCCATTCATAGGTTCATAATTATCTTGGAGGAACTATGGGTGACCTGACCATGGCTGCTTTTGACCCAATTTTCTATTTCCACCATTCATTTATGGACAAACTCTTTGAAATCTGGCTACGCAGGACACAGGCTCGACCATGGCAGGTAAGCGTCAAGACACAGGCGAAAACATGACAGGTAAGCTTCAAGACACAGGCTAAACCATGGCAGGTAAGCTTCAAGACACATGCTAAACCATGGCAGGTAAGCTACAGGTGACAGGTCCAAGTATGACAGATCAGCAAATGGACACAGGCTCCACTATGATAGATAAAGTACGGGACACAGGCCCAACTATAACAGATAAGCAAAAGGACACAGGCTAAACCATGACAGGTAAGCTGCAGGTGACAGGTCCAAGTATTACAGATAAGCTACAGGACACAGGCCCCACTATGACAGGTAAAGTACGGGACACAGGCTCAACTATGACAGATAAGCTACAGGACATAGGCTAAACTATGACAGGTAATTACGGGACACTTGATCAACTATGAAAGATAAGCTACAGGAGACAGACTCAACTATGACAGGTAACATTCAGAACACAGACTCATCCATGGCAGAACAGCTTCATGACACTGGTTCAAATATGATAGGAAATAAATGCGTCAGCGTCAGCGTTTCCAAAGGTCCATAATCCAAAGACCCTTAATAACATTAGCACCTAATGCTAGGTAAGCTTCAGGACACAGGCTCAACCAATGACAGGTAAGCTTCAGTACACTGACTCAATCATTGCAGGTAAGCTTCAGTACACTGACTCAATCATTGCAGGTAAGCTTCAGGACATATGATCAATCGTGGCAGGTAAGTGTAAGGACACAGAATGAACCACACAGCTAAGTTTCAGGGCATAGGCTCGGCCATGGCAGGTAAGATTTAGGACACAGGTAAGTTTCATGAAATTGGTTCAACCATACAGTTTCTGGACACTGGTTCAATCATGGCAGGTAAGCTTCAGGACACAGGCTCAACGATGCTGGGTAAGATTCAGGACACAGGCTAAACTATACAGGTAAATTCAATCATAGAGGTAAACTTCAGGACAAAGGCTCAACCGCGGCAAATAAGCTTCAGAACACAGGCTCAAAGATAGCAGGTAAGATTTAGGAGAGGCTCAAACACGCCAGATGAACCTCAGGGCACGAACTCAACGAATGAGAGGTAAGACGTTGGACAGGCTCAACCATTGGAGGTAATCTTGAGGACACAGGCTTAACCGAGTGAGGTAAACTTCAGGACACAGGCTCAACCATGACAGGTAAGCTCCTGGCTCAACTATGACAGGTACGCAATTAGCCACGAATCAGTCTCGATGGATATGCTTCAAATACAGACTGAACAACGGAAGATAATTTCCTAGACAGCCATGGCATATAAGCTTCAGGACACGGGCTCAACCGTGGCAGGTAAGTTTCAGGACATAGGCTCAACAAGGGCAGGTAAGCTTCGGAACACAGGCTCAAACGCGGAAGGTAAGCTTGGGGACACAGGATCAACCATGGCAGATAAGCTTTTAGATACGATCACAGTTGCAACAGAGAAGCTTCACATACAACTTAACCATGGCGGGTAAGTTTTTTGACACGACCGAAATGAAAGCTAGAAACACAGGCTAAGGCGTAGTGAGCTTCGAAACCCAGACTGGAGATAGCAAATAAGATTCAGAACCCAAGCTCAGGCGCAATAGATGAGCTTCAAAACACAGTTACGCGTAACAGGAAAGCGTCATACCACAATTTAGGTGCGGTTGAAAAAAACAGTCATTGCAGGCAAGCTGGCGTGCCATAACAGAGTCTCAGGCATTGATACGTGAGCTTCCAATCAAAGGTTTAGTCGTGACAAGTATAACACATGCCCAGGCGCTCTTAGCCCCAACTGGAACCTAATGATACTGTCATTAGGTCCCACGTACATCCTAGCCACCATCGTAATGTATAAGCCCGAATCGTATAAACAATGATTTAGTTGCTCCTTACCATGCATTTTCCGAATCGTCCGAACGGCCAACATCTGTTGTCTTTTTGAGTGGGTTTCGCCGCCTTTTGTACCAGTCCCCGCTTGAATATATGATCAGCTCCGCCATGTTTGTTTTCACGCTGGAGTGTCGACTGCGCAAATGGTGGCCTCAGTAAAAACCGGAAGTGCACACGCCAACACCACAAACGTGGTCGTAAGCTAGGCAGACAAATTTTTACTGAAAAATTCATTCATTCAAATTCATTCATTCACTGTCGGAAGCAATAATCGGACGACCACGTTTGTGGTGTTGGCGTGTGCACTTCCGGTTTTTACTGAGGCCACCGTTTGCGCAGTCGACACTTCAGCGTGAAAACAAACATGGCGGAGCTGATCATATATTCAAGCGGGGACTGGTACAAAAGGCGGCGAAACTCGAAAAAACAACAGATGTTGACCGTTCGGACGATTCGGACTAGTTCATGATCCGTTTTATCGGAACATACAT
>JAVTVY010003520.1:0-36697 GCA_036873755.1 Hanleya hanleyi
AGTCATGTAGTTGTAGAATACTCAAGATAGTGGGATGAGTCGAAGTTCCACTTTTAATCGCTTGGAGGCATGGCAGTGAATCAGAGAATATGACATTTTTTTCCTTTTAGTGGAACCAATACCTTCTAAAGCCAACAATATAGCTTTTGCTTCTGCAGTGGATATCGAACTTTTACCTGGTAGTCGACAGGTTTTAGTTTTGGAACTAAAGAGAGTAGCACATGCTACTCTCTCACCATCTTTAGAACCATCTGTATAAATAGCCTGATGCGATCTATATTTCTCTCTCAGTGGACCAAATTCTTGTGTATACAAGAGCTGGCTCGTGTCTGCTTTTTTATATTTCGTTAGAGAAATATCTACTTCTGGTTGAGCTACCTGCCATGGTGGAATTGGTAAGAGCTTGTTAGGTAATATTTGACTAAGTTTAGTACCAGCTGCTACAATGTGTGGTTTCATACGAATCCAAAGTGGTGGAATAATGGAGGGTTTCTTCAAATAACGATCCACGAACTGAGGTTTGAAAACACAGTTATACGCAGGATTCGAGTGATTTGATCGCAATTTTGTGATATATTGCAGCGATAGTTTAATTCTTCAAAGTTCTAAAGGAAATTCATCTGCTTCGACATACAAGCTTTCTTTAGTGGATGTTCTGTACGCTCCAAGACAAAGTCTTAGTCCTTGATGGAGAATAGGATCTAGCTTTGCCAAGTTTGACTTGCTTGCACCGTTGTAAACAATAGAGCTATAATCAAGTTTGGAACGAACAAGTGATCGATATAAATGGAGAAGTGTTTGCTGATCTCCTTCCCACTTATAGTTGGCAACTACCTTCAACAAATCAAGAGCTTTCGTGCACTTAGCTTTCAAGCAATTTATATGCGATTTGAATGTTAGTCAGTGGTCAAACAACGTTCCTAAGAATTTTGCCTCTTTTACCACTTTGATCTCAGTTCCATCTAATGTTAGTACTAGATCTTTGTGCTGGAAATATTTTCTGCAAAAGTGTATACAATTTGTTTTAACTCTGGAGAATTTGAAGCCATTTTCTAGACAACATTTCTGAATTCTATTCAGACAAAGTTGTAATGTTCTCTCAATATTGTGTTTACTTTTTTTATCATTTATAACCAACGTTAGAACGGACAAATCCAACGGGCCATTTCGGTTACGAAACTGCCAGCATTTTGCTACTGCACAGTGAGACCTTTCTCACTGTGCAGTAGCAAAACGCCACAACGCAATCCTTTCGATCTGCTTTTGTTCGGAAATCGACTTTTATTTTTAGAACGAATGACAGCTTTTGGTGAGGTATGTGTCGGAAACTTCAGTGAAAGTAATGCAGTATGACTTTATTCCATTAAATTTTGACGATTGAGCGAAAGTTATTCCATAAATATTGAGATATGGAAAGCTGAACTTTCGAAGCGAGAGCTTCGTTTCCAATCGCACGAGAGTTGTTTTTTATATACCCCGAGTAGCAAAACATTACTCGGGGTATATGGGTTTGTACGATCTCGATATTGAAAACAAATTTGCATGTGGGGTAATAATGAATATTATATCACAATGACTCCCATTTTCGGAGTTACTTTCATTCTAGCTTATGCGTCTTCTATGTATCCTTTTAATCTTCAAACCTGGTCAGCTGATATTTTAAATTCTACCACTCCCTCCCCAGGGACCAGGCTTTTTCACTCTATAAAAGACCCGAACTCTGCACTCCACACTCTTCATCCAAACAGAGAGAAAAGCATCGCCATTTAACGGTTATGGCTCTAACTAATTACCTTTCTTATGATGCCGTCATCGCCGTTAATTTATTTGGTGATTTTCAGCTAGCTTCCTTTTCTGGCTGCGTAATTTATTTCCAATAATGTTTGCTAATGCTTGTTAAGATAATTTCCAAATTTCCTATCAACCTTAAACCGTCTATATATAATACCGTCGTAATTTTCTCATACTCAGTTCTGGTCTATATTCAGCTATGCAAATAGATTAACCTATATTCGAAATTTACTCACGTTCCCGGATACTTCAACAACCACACTCACTCTAAAGTGATATAAAATGCGCAGCCTGTGTAAGTTGTGCATAATTGAAGCATATTGATTTTTCCTAGAAAATTATATTTTCAACCTATACATTATTATTCTGTAATGCTGTTCTACGGTAAATGGAAATTCTCTCTATTCTCCATATACAGGCATATTAGAAGTTCGTCGTTATTTTGCTGAAATATTGCTGGACATGACGTTAAACCTTAATTCTCTCTCTCTCTCTGTAGATCATATATTCCGAAAATCCTAATTCCAGTTGTCTACGAGCTTTCCGAGATAGAACACATCACCATGCTCGCCCTACAACAAAATTCGTTAAATTTTTATCTGGAAAATCTAGAGTATTGTTATTATCATTAAACAAGTGCCCCATGCAATATAGTTCCAAGATCTGGCTCAAGCACGTGATATATTCCGATGGGTTCCATGCAGTTATCATGATTAACCAGGTCAGTCTGTAATCTCGAGATCAACTCCTTCAAAATCTCACTGTCGTCTCTTCCATATATTTTTTACAACCAGTCTAAAAATCCTGCTCTATTTGCACGACTTGCATTCCGATATTATTGCGGAATTGTGGAAAATTACCTCATGGTCCAGTAAAGTACTCTTCCTGGTTTCATCCTGCAAATAACACTGACATCAGATTGAATGATTTTTTGGAGAGGTTTCCAGTTACTTTATGTCATATTCTGCATCCTGTGTATTTTAATTAGGATATTCTGATCAGTCCTGTTCGTCGGGTTTTCACTAAGGGATGCCCATAATGTGCAATATATCAGACCATTATCGTTTTTTCAAGATAAAAATTAGAACTTGTTTCGTCAAACGCTATATAGACGATCTTCTCGCTGTGGATAATCGCTATATAAATGACGCAGTGAAGGATATATATCCACCTTCACTGGATTTGAAGGAAACTACAGATAGCCCTACAGGCACATCTTATTTAGATCTCTATCTCTATAAAATGAAGCGGGCATTCTCTCTCGTCGACTTTATGACAAAAGAGATGATTACAATTTCGACATCGTAAACTATCCCTTTCCGGATAGTAATATTCCAGTGGGACCTGCATATGGCGTATACATATCTCGCTTACTAGCATTTGCTAGATCCTGTGTTAAATGTGATGATTTTAATCAACGTCACAAAACATTGTTGCAGAAACTTATAAAACAGGGCTATTCCACCAAGCGCCTCCACTCAAAGTTTCTCAAATTTGGCGATACATATCGCATGCTGATAGCAAAGTGCGAACGTAGCGTGCAAGATCTGTGACGCTACGTTTCGTAACTTGTGTCTAATTCCGCTTAACCCGGGGCTAGGGGCCGTATGAACCCATGTACTTCAAGATCCTCATGGTGCTCATATGAACAGTCACAATCAAAGCGTGACTGAGATACATCTTTTTTAGATGACGACTATAACGAATATTATGGGTTAAGAATACTGATCAGCGATACGGATTTGATATTTTTGGAACATCATGATGTCTTGCCGGCATCATTGAAAACTGTTAACCGCTTCTCTCTTGCAGGAAACAAGCCTATGTTTATGTATACTATGATTGTCTTTTGAATTTGGTGCTAATACTGTTATATGGAAAATGGAATAGGTCTTTGGATTATGGACGCGGATATTCTCTAATGGACGACGGCTGGATTATGAATGACGGACTAGACGCTTGTAATTATAGGAACAGCCACAATCAAACCGATATAACATTATCTAGATAACGACTTTACAACGAAAATAATGTGGATTAATTATATTGATCAGTGACATTTTTGGAACATCATGGTGTAAATCTTGTCGGCATCACTGAAAACTTTGAACGGATTTTCTCTTGCACGAACTAGCCCATGTTTATGTATACTGTGATCGTTGTTTTATACACATATTTTCTTATAACTTGGCGCTAATACTGTTATATTGTTATCTTTGTTGTCTTTGGATTATGGACGCGAAAATTCTTTAATGAACGACGGCTGAATATTGAATGACGGGCAAGACGCGTGTATTGCAACCATCAACATTGACGCCCTTTATCGATGAAGGGCAGTTTATGCAATTGTCTCTCTCATGTTTGCAAGTAACACCCAATCTTTATTGCCTTGTTAATTTTCCCCTCAACTAAGAAATATTGTACAGTATTTACTATGAATTTGTGCTACTTTTGTTCATGTAGTAATTTCCAGTGAAGCGGACGCGAACGTTTACATGACAATTTCCATGTCATCTTAACGTAGGGCAGGTCGGCCTTGCACAGTTGCGCTGGTTACTCTGCATGTTATTTTGAAATTGGGCAAGTCGGATGTGCGGCATTGTAATGCTGGCATGGGTAAGAAAAACAGAATTGTATTCGAGAAGTAATGGGTGGATTTTTTGCAATTCCGACGTACAATTGGGGGTCAGTTCGGCGTGAAACATTGGCACGAAAGAAGAAATTGCACGATCCCAGGGATACACTGTCGCGGCATTTTTTAACTTGATTAGATTGGCGTTACAACTGCCCTGAGGATATAATCTCGTCCATTGCACGTCCTTATCCTAAACATGTTTAGAATTTATACGCCAATCTTTACGCAAAACGCCAGGCCTGAAGTATACGATAACTGCGGTTGTAATTGTGGTCTGATCACCAAACTCTGGTAATGGAAGAATGGTTAGTAGTCCACATTTTTCGATATCGGTACACAAAAGACCCAAGAAATTGCAGTCTATAGCTTAGGCTACTTTTTGCACAAATTATGTACATAACGGACTGTTCATATAATAGGTCCAGCAATGTCGGCAATTTCAGACAAACATTCTCTCACCCTCGTTAGTCATCACCCAGTACTTGTAACACATTTTGCTATAATTAAATGGCGTAGCGCATTTATCAGCAATTCTGGACTTTACTCGCGGACGATATAAACTGTCCTATTAAGTGCGAAATTCAATAATCTTACTAAATTGAGCAATTTTTGATATCTGTTGTCGTTAAATTTTCAGGTTAGCATGAACGAATGAGGTCATCGCAAAATTCACATTTGTATTTGTATGCCCAGATATGGAGGAAAAGTGACTGCAGCCCGATGATTGTATGAATATCACAGTCGGTGAGGAAGTCGCTAATTTATTATGAGGACCCTTTTAACCGTTTACAGTTATCTAGCACAGCACAGGAGCTATACAAATTGGCTGCCCCCTACACAAATCGAATTTGGCGGGAAAGTTTGAGAATACAAAACTTGTAATGTCCTGTTCCTTGTCATTCAACATGATAACAAGCGACAACTCGGTCAGCTTCTCGATGTTGATATGTCAATATGTAAAATTCAACAAACATCTGATTTGGCAAGCGTGGGGGTAGATAGATTCTTGGATACGGAAAGGATCGTCTCAAAATCGTGTATTTCAAATAAATATAGAAAAATGAATGAATTGCACTTCATCTAAATCTAAGATGAAATTCCAATAACTGAGTGACACCATTCTGGTGTGAAACTTCCCACCAACAAGCTAGGGGGCCTAGCACTGTTTCGTACCCAATGATGTAGGGGTGACACAGTGGAATTCCCTCAGAACATACATGTCAAATTTAAAATGCCATTTTTTTATATTCTATTGATATAAATTCAGCCTACAGAAATGAAAATTAATGAATTTAGAAAAAAATATTAAGCTCAGTGGAGAATAGTTCATGAGATCATGCATATGAGAAGGAGACTGTTATTTCGGCGCCATTTTTGTATTTGAGATAGAAATAAAAAAAATACAGAAAAGTAGCTGGCGATGGTACCATGATTTGCATTTTTTGGAAGCTGGTGAAGACACTAGACAAAGTCGTAGTAAATATAAACATCTCATTTGTGTAGTGGATACTTCAGCCGTCAGGAGAATTTGATGTATTTTATCGAAAATCAGATCACATTTGGATGTTGTTGTTGTTGTGAAAATGACAGGTCAGTTACACAATTTTATTTCGGAACGTTCTATGTGTTGGCATGAAATGTCCCTGAGATAGATAGAATTATTTTAATATATGATATATGAATGTTTAGAGCAGTATCAGAGCGAGACACCAAACGTAAGGCTAAACACAGCAAGCCTCTAAGACATTATAACACATAGCACCCATAGCAATTAGTATCAAATTTGAAAGTATATCGAATATATGAAACGTTTTTCAAGTTAAATTCGGATTAATTCATTAATACATGGTATGATTCTTTAGATACCATCAAATTAGGCAAAAACTAAAGTAGGGGGGGGGGGGGAGCTGGAGAACTTACAAAGGGTGTGAATATGTTAAAATAACTCACGCTGTGAACAGCATGGCGTGATCATGTGCTGGGAGCCCGGACGTACTTTGCAGCCAATTGGTGAAGGCCTCAAGCGCAAGGGCTGCGTCCACAGTGTACGATCCATCACTGTTCCTCTTTTTATTGTTCTCTGTCCATGGAGATGACTGTAAAATAATCGTTAACCCATTGTAGTATTTCAGCGAAAGGCATATAATAATGAAATTTTTATAGGGAAATTAATGTTACACTCCTTAAACACGCCACTGGTACTTTACGACAAAACATTATAGCGCAGTTGTTAAGTAGGATAATCGTACACTTTGTGACTAAAGCATGAAACTTCAAGTATCTATCCAGAACTTTTTTGAGAATATCTTAGAATGGGAGATCCATCTCTGAAAGTTCATTATGCCATCTGTGTGAAGTTCTCACAACGTCTAATGCCCAAATGAGCAGTTATCTTTGTCGATTGGACATATTGTTGAAATTCAATAAATTAATGTCTTGGAATTCTTCGACTTCACATGCAAATTGATTATGAGTGGAATTATCAATTGATTTTGATAATTAAATGTTGGTCGTGGAATTAGTATATAATGGTAAAGTCTCTTAGTATTTTGGGGAATGTGGAGTGTGAAGAAGTGGGGCGTAAGTGGGACGAGATCCCCGATCATTGAGCCTTGAATTGGGATGTCGGATTCATCCAGAGAAGGAACCACGTGACTGTGACGTTATCGGTAGACAACCCGCAGATAGTCTGGTGCCGACTCGGAGCTAGACGCCTAACTACATCTCTGTATACTAGCCCCATGGAGCGACTAGTAGCATATTGATCTTGGAGATGCATGTTGACCGTGGAGCATACCCGGGGTCACGAGACCGTGACGTCATCGATGACGTCTTCAGTAATAGAAAAACCGCGTTTTCGACTGTGCACTGAAGATTAGGCGTCTACCTACACCCCACAGGCCCTCAAAACAAGAGTTTTGGGGGGTGAGGGCGGTGGTATTAGGGTGAGGTGTCCAAATATGGGGTCTATATACCTATACCCATGCTTTATATAAAAATACACCGAGGTGTGAAAAGCACTTTGGGTAAAACGAGAAATAAACGGTTTACCTCCAAACAAAACACATCAACATATTCTACAAGTGTCACTCTATATATTCCCGTCGTCAAATTAGTGCAATTGTATACCTTTGCCGAGCGATTCAAAATCCAACCTCACTGTCCGATCCTCCCGGCTCACTGAGATAATGGCGGGCTTTTTTCTCAATTCTGATCGGTCAGCTGATCAGTTTGTGACCACTTCGCCGGAGGCGTGTCGCGACTGACCAACAGAATGAACCAAGAAGCCCGCCATCATCTGATGCGAATCTCGTCATCAAGGGCGTTAGTTATATGACAGATCTGTGCACATTTCGATTAGATTTTCTTGGCGACGACAATACTTGTATACCCTTTAGCCGATCCTGGGCAAACTACAATTGCTTTGGATCGTATATTGGAGGGGTGTGCCGTGGGAACGTTTCGTATAATTTCTCATCGGTTAACTATTTTGTTTCGAATCTCGTTACTGAAAATGGTAAAGGCGTAAATTTTCACAAAATGGGTAAAACTTCCCCCAAAACAACCCAAGTTAGTAAAAAGTTACACACTATGTCGTGCACCTAATATATTTACTTTTCGGATGTTTATAATTACACAATGGTTGTGAATTCAGGAGTGCATTTACACAGCATGTGTATGAATATACCCATAATATAAGCTAATACACACATTGTAATGGGTACATTCTCACTTAGAGTGGATTTCTGAGGGACAAGTTCTCATCCACACTTTGTTCAACTTTACCAACTTACGATTTTCAGTGCGACTGACACCTGAGTTCATAAACTATGGTGCTCAGATTTTCCATCTTCATTTTATCAAGCAAATTTCTACGTTCCCACTTCGAAATTCCGTTAAAGTGATCGTAAACCCTCAAGCAAAGTTTCCATCAAATGAAAGACCATTGCGAACAATGTCGGAAAATATTTATTCTAATTTTTTACGATTTTATTACACAGAGTAAACTGCAATTAAAGCATGGTATTCTATGGTGGTCTGTTGCAATCATATTTAGGTCCAGTGCCGTCACACTGCCTTAATACATATATTTCAAACTTTGTATGCACTTTCCAGTGCTTGATTCAAGCTTAAGGTATGTATACTTTAAGTTTCAACACAGACTCACTGTTCCAATGTGCAAGTTCCAAAATCGGGGGAATTAAATGCAAGATTCTGCAAAATGCAAACTTGACTTTACACTCATGAGTCACCATCTCCCAGATTTTGGTGAAACATGCCCATTGGAACAGTGAGTCTGTGTTGAAACTCAAAGTATACATACCTTAAGCTTGAATCAAGCACTGGAAAGTGCATACAAAGTTTGAAATATATGTATTAAGGCAGTGTGACGTCACTGGACCTAAATGTGATTGCAACAGACCAGCATAGAATACCATGCTTTAATTGCAGTTTACTCTGTGTAATAAAATCGTAAAAAATTAAAATAAATATTTTCCGACATTGTTCGCAATGGTCTTTTCACTTTACTTGAGGGTTTACGATCCCTTTAATATATCTGGCCCCCATTCAAAGTTCAAAGAACTTATAGACACAAGACGTCACTGACCGCATTACCATTTGAATTTCGAAATGTGTCATAGAAGAGCGTGACTGATTGGCTGACCAATTTACTTGGTCAATGCAAGCACCATATTAGGAGGAATGACGCCGCCACTTGACGCTGATGTCACTCTACACACAATCGCTGTGTAGGTTCTGATTGGATCCCGTCGATCGTTCGTATGTGAAATTTACAACTCGGATTTTGAACACTGAACGTGGTCGAATAAATGAAGGCAGGTTCCAAGTGGAAACGTAGAAATTAGCTTGATAAAACGAAGATGAGATTTTCCGTATTCGAAAAACTTACCGTCGCTATTATCAACCCGCTATAAAGCACACGAACGGCAATATCGTCTTCTTTGATATTCTGGTATCGTAGATCCATCTGTTGTAAAGATCGTAGAGGAGAAAAGTATTTCACGAGAACAATTCCTGTTTGTCTGAAGATCATAAAGCTGATGTTTTCTTAAGGATGTCCGCTGGTGGATTTTTGGCTTTGGTGGCCATTTTGCCTGTTTTTCCTATTGGGTTATCTCCCTTTCCTAGGTTAAGAGATAGGGATTTCTTTTAAACGCCTTATAGATGATAATTTTGCACAGCAACATCCATCCAATTTGATAAATTTTGATAGACATTGTGATTATCTGCAAACAGTTAGAATATAAGAAAACGTTAAATAGTAATTATATAAATTCATGAATATTCTTCAAAACTAGGGCTATTCCCTTTGTTTTCTGGGTTGTCAAATGGAGCATGGGTCTGTTCACTCAATGTTGCCTACAGCTAAAAAATGCACACCAACCTACATTTCTTTCTTTGTTTTTCCTCATATTACGCAATTATGAATGCAACAGCATACATTATTCAAAAAGTTACTTTGATTTACCAGCAGCAGACATCCTCCAGTTCATATTCTAAAATATCAGCATACAAAATTGTGGTGGTCAATGTATCCAATTGGATTTACGATAGATAAAATGTACTTCCTGACATATTTCTGTATTTTTTTAGGTATATATTCGGATTTTGTCTTCTAACAATAAATATCACCTCGAACCAAACTTATATTTTACACAACATATCAAAGAACCAAATTGGTATTGGTTTGAGGCAAAGTACAACACAGATTGTAGAGACAAACCGAGATTGAGCATTAGGACAACTCATCTAAAAAGTTGAGGCCATTTAACGAAATATTCAAAAAATGTAAACATGGACATCTCGCGTCGACATAGCTTCCTAATATAGCCAAACAATTCTCGTTACCTATAACATGTATACTTTCAAGAAATGTTTTCTATTATAGACAAGTTGATCGCATCAAATATATCTATAGGCAGTTGCTTCAATGATGCTACTCCTAGCTAATATCTTATTTCAAATCCAGTATTTTATGGCATGTGCCTTTTCTTCAAATTGCAAAGAAGAAATTTAACTTACAGCATTAATCATGAATGCATAATACTGTTTAATGAGATCCGTTATTTTCGCCTGTCTCTCCACAGCCGTCGAGCCAGAAGTTCGAAGGTACCAACTGAAAATATGAAAAATGTTTTATAGGACCAACATTGCATCACGGGATAGTTCCCAGGTTCAAAACACCAATCAAATTCTCAAACAGAAATCCGGGATTTCCATTGGTCCGAGGAGAAAACTGGAAGAGAATTTAGCCAATAATATAGAGTTTCTGTGCTGCAATAAAAGCGCGACTGAGATACTAAGGCTACGTCCAAGAATCCATTGTATTCTCGGGTCCGAATGTTGGGTGCCGAGGGATACTCTCCTGCAGAGTCATATGGTTGCTTTGTAGTCGCCAGACGTCAGTTATTCTCACCTCCTGTATATCGCTGCAATCTATCCTGAGTCACGTGACACAGTTGCTGAGGATATTATCATCAGTCCAGCAGAAGTTTGTAGTGATATGTCATGCCCATGTGATTTCAACCTTGTGAATAGTTGAATGTCCTTTCAATTCTCTTTGCAAGCCAATGAAAATGCCGAATTTTATTTTCAAAATCAGTGTGAAATCCCACCTATTCGGTCTGTGAAGAGCATTTTAGAAATACAGATTTCTGAAACAGATCTGACATGAATATTTTCACAGAAAAATTGGCCTAAATGAAACAGCATCATAAATTAAATGTATAGCTGTCTTCCGATATCTACCTATTCGGGCATACACCTATGTGACAGAATAGAATTCGAATGAATACTCATTGATTGAACACAAGATATTTGTGTTTAAACAGTTAGATGCGATACTTACAATCCGTACACTGCTAAATCCACAACCGTTAATAACTCGATTTCATACAGTTGTTTTGTCCCGGTCTGCCTCCGAGATCTCGTCTGCGATCTCTTTCCTGTTTGTAGCATATCTGGCAAATCTGGAAGACGATCAATATGAACATACTATACTTCCACGTGGTGAATAGCTTTTATTGTGGCTCATTTTAACGCGAAATGCATGTAAAATAATATAAGCGAATGAACTGATTTTTGATGATCATGAATTTTCGTTGTTCGATGCTTAAAGGAACATTTTTGACAGACTGTTAAAAATTCCCTTTTTTGTCTGATGATTTATATAATGATCTATATAATACAAAAAGTACATTTTTTGGATATACTGTTTTGTCGAGTAGTATTTCAAAATATGACTGTTATTTTATTGTTTTGGTGGAAAATTTAAGCCGTACGACGTCGGACATTACAGGGTTTTTTTCTGAGCATCCTTGCATTTACTAGTTTTACCCCATGTTGAGGCGTTTACTCCATCAGACGTCCACGATGCTCATTCATTAACATCAGATGAGTTGTTTGAGCTGATCTGTCATCACAGCTCCCGAGCTAGCATATCTAATTCCGCTTATGCCGGTGCTAGCGGCCGTGTGGATACTTTATTGTCTCCACATGAACATCTGCAATAAAAGCGCGGCTGAGATACCAAGGCTACATCCGAGAATCCACCGCATTTTTGGATCTGAATGCTAGGTGTCGACGAATGATTCCTTGTGTCATACGGTTGCTTTTTTGTTGTCGCCAGACGTCGTCGTGGGTTTTTCTCACTTCTTGTATATCACTCCAATTTACAGAGTTTTATTATACAAAGAACTTTTCTGTATGCGGAAGATAAGAGAACCCTTTAGACCTCTACAATTCAACCACCCTCCTTTAGGGATTACTGTTAACTGTCCCACTGATGTTAAATAACCTCTACGAATAAGCAGCGTTCTCAAAGCGACCAGATCAGAGGCCACTCGTATTGACTCTAAATTGAATGGCAACACTATTTTAAGCAATTAAAATGTAGTGGAACGTAGTTGTTCATCTGGGCCTTTTTAACTACATGTTGCAAAAGCAATACCTCAGACCATTAAAACTACTCTAAGTAAACTGCTCGATGAGGAATTTGTTTGGATAAAGTTATTTTATTCGTCAAACACACCTGCACGGACACCTGACGGCATGAATGTCTATGGCCGCCGAAATACCTATTAAGCCCAATACATAAGCCCGCTGTTACCTTGAAACCACATCAACATATAGCTTCCAAACGACTGAAGGGCTTTAATTATTTTATTTTCATGAGAAAAATGAAACAGAATGTGTTTGTGGGCAAGACCAAATAAAATTTAGCACGGGTAATTATATAAAATATATTAATTGCAGATTTTGATAGTAGCCCGTGTCGTACTTTTTTCCGTCCGCTATCTATGTGACTCTCTATATTTGCCTACGCTAAAAGAAGGATAACTATCGGAAATCTATGATTGTTAACCCTATCTGGGGGGGGGGGGGACCCGAAATGCCCTCTTCCCCTCTAATTATTTATTTTATCCCCTGGCCTAGGGGGCTGAAACTTACCACACTGTACCCTTGGGTCATGCTCTACCAGCAAAAAGAAAATCCAAGATGGACGCTTTGATGACGTCACAGTGATGTCATTTCCAAAAAAGGCATTTTTGGTCCATTTTTCAATTGAGTTGCCGAATTTTTTATTTATGCAATTTCTCCACAAAAACTGCGTGATAAATTACTTAATATTATTGTGATGCGAAATAAAATATATTTTGCCCACTTTCCTTGGCGAAAAAGCAGAAATTTTGAAGAAATATGACAAAAACATCACCGCCCTGGTATCCACGTGGGCGACATCTTGACTTTACTCATGATCCTATGCCCGAGGGTATGCAAATAGGCTCAAACTGACCCCAATATGATAAGCTATCACGTCACAGAGTTTCAGCTCTTTCCATTTTTTGTTGTTCCGGAGATAGAGCAGAAAGTTTGGTAGGGGGGAAGCATTTCCCCCACGACCTGCTAGGTCTAAGTTTACTGCCTTTTATATGCAAGACGTATGGACACAACTCAATAGTATAAGATCGTAAAACAAAATGCTGAACGATACCATCTGTTTTGATCATAACGGGAGAGTAACTCTTGGCAACATATCTGTTTCGTAATCCAGTCAGTGGATTAGTGATGTCTGCGAATCTCAGTCTGTGGAAAAGAACAAACAAAGGATTCAGACCTACCTCTGGTTAAACTGGACGCCGAACCATCCGTATCGTATACAAAGGTATGATTAATGGGACGCACTGCATGCCGGGAAACTGTAAGCGATTGCTGGTCATCTGGCTGATCACGTGATTCAACATCTTCTGGTGCGATGTAGTACTGTTGACCTCCTTGGGTAAATAATCCCTCCTGATAGGACAAAGCGAGATACAGATGCAATGAACAATGTATATTATACTGTTGCAATATTTCACATAAAATATCGAGCTCCGATTCCCCATTAACTTTGAGGACCCAAAGAAAACCGCCAGCACCCAGGCCATTCGGTGATTATTGCCCCTTATCTGATTTCGGTCTTTCGTATTTGCAGTTCTTTTTTAACTAGGCTTTAAAATTTCTGAATAGGCAGACAATAGGACCCAGAATCGAAATGCATATGTATTCGCGTGAAAAAATAAATACTCTCATTGTCAAAATTGCCCTGGCATGTGAAATGGAGCAACGTTCAAATTGTAGCATTTCAATGGTGAAATATTTATTTGTTCTTGGACACACATGAATGTGTATGGTTAAAACCAGCTGTACAAGAGAAGTAATGGTTTCACCATTTAAGAAAGTTCCAGATAAACTCAATTTTAAATTCACTGCAAAAGATTAGCAGTAAATCACTAAAAATTAAATAGGTCACAATACAATTTGCTGAGTAATTTTGTCGATTTCACAACGTTAAATTACCTTCTGATTTGATCCAAGGTGTTTCAACGAGTCCAGTTGAGATGGGTTACTGAAAGTCTACAATCCGATGACACATCAATTTACCTTTAGAAGTTCATTGAAATCAAAATCAGCTGCCTACTTAAAAATTTAATTTGTGAATATATTTCTGAAATTACACATTTTCTTCAATACATTAGAACCTGAACTTACCACCACTGGAGTGATGTGTCTGTCCGTGTAAATCAGCATGAAGGCTGCGTCATGAGCTGCGCACTGGTAAAATCCGTACGTCTGAATTATTGAAAAGAAATTGCATACTATTTCATTCGGAAGCTCGTGTTTTATGATTCATAGAATCAATATTTTCTACAAGAATTACAGTACCGTTATGCATTTTCACAGCGAAGTTGACCTTGGAGCAATTAACTTCTATTTCAGTATTGGCATATCTCGAAGATGTGATCAAAGTGACCTTAAACATTGGCCTGAATTATTCTCTGCGACCCATTTTTGTCCCCATATATCCACTCGCAAAAAAACAGTTTTCAATAATTTCCGATTTTCTGTTTGGGCACGCGATTTCAGCAAGACCCGATATATATTTATCCTGATGAAATTTCATCTTGGTGAAATCGGTCGATTTGTTGAAAATATAATGAACATAATGAGAAAATCGGGAGGAAGAAAAGCTGCAGAGGAATAAAGATAAATGCTCTCCAAAGTGCTTCGCCAGCTCTAACTGACGTAACCCAAAAACGTATCCCAGTGGAGCACGTTGGAGGTTCCCCACTAGGGTTCGATAGAGAACAGTGCGAAACAAATCTAATTTTAATGGAATTCTCGAATACCTGACTTTGCCCGAAATTGTCTGACGTCACCCGTTGTAGCTGTTCTTTCTGCAAAATGTAAACCGGGACAGATTCGATATTGGTGTTTTTGATCAGTTTCATTCGGACTGTTTCACTTTTGAACCGGAATGAGATGGTTGCGATATCTGAGAAGTCCCACACGCCTCTCCTGTGTCTGGAAATATCTTCTGTTGAACTGGTGACGTATACAATTTCTGAAAAATGAAAGATTTTGAAATCAGCATTAGGAAAGTCATATCTTCGACTTCAATCATTGGATATTCTTCGTCAGGTTCATCATTTGAGTCGCTACCATCATAATGGTTTGCATTATTAAAATCATCATGTTCAGGGTCATCAACCTCTGTATTATCTTTGTCATCATAATGGTTCGCATTATCAAAATTATTATGTTCATCATCACTAACATCCTATGTCATCTCTGTCATCGTCACGGTTCGCGTTACCAAATTCATCATGTTCATCATCATTAACATCCTATGTCATCTCTGTCATCGTCACGGTTCGCGTTACCAAATTCATCATGTTCATCATCATTAACATCCTATGTCATCTCTGTCATCGTCATGGTTCGCGTTACCAAATTCATCATGTTCATCATCATTAACATCCTATGTCATCTCTGTCATCGTCACGGTTCGCGTTACCATTCATCATGTTCATCATCATTAACATCCTATGTCATCTCTGTCATCGTCACGGTTCGCGTTACCAAATTCATCATGTTCATCATCATTAACATCCTATGTCATCTCTGTCATCGTCACGGTTCGCGTTACCAAATTCATCATGTTCATCATCATTAACATCCTATGTCATCTCTGTCATCGTCACGGTTCGCGTTACCAAATTCATCATGTTCATCATCATTAACATCCTATGTCATCTCTGTCATCGTCACGGTTCGCGTTACCAAATTCATCATGTTCATCATCATTAACATCCTATGTCATCTCTGTCATCGTCACGGTTCGCGTTACCAAATTCATCGTGTTCATCATCATTAACATCCTATATCATCTCTGTCATCGTCACGGTTCGCGTTACCAAATTCATCATGTTCATCATCATTAACATCCTATATCATCTCTGTCATCGTCACGGTTCGCGTTACCAAATTCATCATGTTCATCATCATTAACATCCTATGTCATCTCTGTCATCGTCACGGTTCGCGTTACCAAATTCATCATGTTCATCATCATTAACATCCTATGTCATCTCTGTCATCGTCACGGTTCGCGTTACCAAATTCATCATGTTCATCATCATTAACATCCTATATCATCTCTGTCATCGTCACGGTTCGCGTTACCAAATTCATCATGTTCATCATCATTAACATCCTATGTCATCTCTGTCATCGTTACGGTTCGCGTTACCAAATTCATCATGTTCATCATCATTAACATCCTATGCCATCTCTGTCATCGTCACGGTTCGCGTTACCAAATTCATCATGTTCATCATCATTAACATCCTATGTCATCTCTGTCATCGTCACGGTTCGCGTTACCAAATTCATCATGTTTATCATCAATAATATCCTATGTCATCTCTGTCATCGTCACGGTTCGCGTTACCAAATTCATCATGTTCATCATCATTAACATCCTATATCATCTCTGTCATCGTCACGGTTCGCGTTACCAAATTCATCATCATTAACATCCTATGTCATCTCTGTCATCGTCACGGTTCGCGTTACCAAATTCATCATGTTCATCATCATTAACATCCTATGTCATCTCTGTCATCGTCACGGTTCGCGTTACCAAATTCATCATGTTCATCATCATTAACATCCTATGTCATCTCTGTCATCGTCATGGTTCGCGTTACCAAATTCATCATGTTCATCATCATTAACATCCTATGTCATCTCTGTCATCGTCACGGTTCGCGTTACCAAATTCATCATGTTCATCATCATTAACATCCTATGTCATCTCTGTCATCGTTACGGTTCGCGTTACCAAATTCATCATGTTCATCATCATTAACATCCTATGTCATCTCTGTCATCGTCACGGTTCGCGTTACCAAATTCATCATGTTCATCATCATTAACATCCTATGTCATCTCTGTCATCGTCACGGTTCGCGTTACCAAATTCATCATGTTCATCATCATTAACATCCTATGTCATCTCTGTCATCGTCACGGTTCGCGTTACCAAATTCATCATGTTCATCATCATTAACATCCTATATCATCTCTGTCATCGTCACGGTTCGCGTTACCAAATTCATCGTGTTCGTCATCATTAACATCCTATGTCATCTCTGTCATCGTCACGGTTCGCGTTACCAAATTCATCACATGTTCATCATCATTAACATCCTATGTCATCTGTCATCGTCTCACGGTTCGCGTTACCAAATTCATCATGTTCATCATCATTAACATCCTATATCATCTCTGTCATCGTCACGGTTTAGCGTTACCAAATTCATCATGTTCATCATCATTAACATCCTATGTCATCTCTGTCATCGTCATGGTTCGCGTTACCAAATTCATCATGTTCATCATCATTAACATCCTATGTCATCTCTGTCATCGTCACGGTTCGCGTTACCAAATTCATCATGTTCATCATCATTAACATCCTATGTCATCTCTGTCATCGTCACGGTTCGCGTTACCAAATTCATCATGTTCATCATCACTAACATCCTATGTCATCTCTGTCATCGTCACGGTTCGCGTTACCAAATTCATCATGTTCATCATCATTAACATCCTATGTCATCTCTGTCATCGTCATGGTTCGCGTTACCAAATTCATCATGTTCATCATCATTATCCTATGTCATCTCTGTATCGTTACGGTTCGCGTTACCGAAATTCATCATGTTCATCATCATTAACATCCTATGTCATCTCTGTCATCGTCACGGTTCGCGTTACCAAATTCATCATGTTCATCATCATTAACATCCTATATCATCTCTGTCATCGTCACGGTTCGCGTTACCAAATTCATCATGTTCATCATCATTAACATCCTATGTCATCTCTGTCATCGTTACGGTTCGCGTTACCAAATTCATCATGTTCATCATCATTAACATCCTATGCCATCTCTGTCATCGTCACGGTTCGCGTTACCAAATTCATCATGTTCATCATCATTAACATCCTATGTCATCTCTGTCATCGTCACGGTTCGCGTTACCAAATTCATCATGTTCATCATCATTAACATCCTATGTCATCTCTGTCATCGTCACGGTTCGCGTTACCAAATTCATCATGTTCATCATCATTAACATCCTATATCATCTCTGTCATCGTCACGGTTCGCGTTACCAAATTCATCATGTTCATCATCATTAACATCCTATGTCATCTCTGTCATCGTCACGGTTCGCGTTACCAAATTCATCATGTTCATCATCATTAACATCCTATATCATCTCTGTCATCGTCACGGTTCGCGTTACCAAATTCATCGTGTTCGTCATCATTAACATCCTATGTCATCTCTGTCATCGTCACGGTTCGCGTTACCAAATTCATCGTGTTCATCATCATTAACATCCTATATCATCTCTGTCATCGTCACGGTTCGCGTTACCAAATTCATCATGTTCATCATCATTAACATCCTATGTCATCTCTGTCATCGTCACGGTTCGCGTTACCAAATTCATCGTGTTCATCATCATTAACATCCTATATCATCTCTGTCATCGTCACGGTTCGCGTTACCAAATTCATCATGTTCATCATCATTAACATCCTATATCATCTCTGTCATCGTCATGGTTCGCGTTACCAAATTCATCATGTTCATCATCATTAACATCCTATATCATCTCTGTCATCGTCACGGTTCGCGTTACCAAATTCATCATGTTCATCATCATTAACATCCTATATCATCTCTGTTATCGTCACGGTTCGCGTTACCAAATTCATCATGTTCATCATCATTAACAGCTTTATTATCTTTGTCATCGTCATGGTTCTCATTATCAAAATCATCCTGTTCATCATCATTAACGTCTTTATTATCTTTGTCATCGTCATGGTTCTCATTATCAAATCATCCTGTTCATCATCATTAACGTCTTTATTATCTTTGTCATCGTCATGGTTCTCATTATCAAATCATCATGTTCATCATCATTAACGTCTTTATTATCTTTGTCATCGTCATGGTTCTCATTATCAAATCATCCTGTTCATCATCATTAACGTCTTTATTATCTTTGTCATCGTCATGGTTCTCATTATCAAATCATCATGTTCATCATCATTAACGTCTTTATTATCTTTGTCATCGTCATGGTTCTCATTATCAAATCATCATGTTCATCATCATTAACATCTTTATTATCTTTGTCATCGTCATGGTTCTCATTATCAAATCATCATGTTCATCATCATTAACGTCTTTATTATCTTTGTCATCGTCATGGTTCTCATTATCAAATCATGTTCATCATCATTAACATCATTATTATCTTTGTCATCGTCATTGTTCTCATTATCAAAATCATCCTGTTCATCATCATTAACGTCTTTATTATCTTTGTCATCGTCATGGTTCTCATTATCAAATCATCATGTTCATCATCGTCATCGTTCTCATTATCAAATCATCATCATTAACAGCTTTATTATCTCTGTCATCGTCATGGTTCTCATTATCAAAATCATCACGTTCATCAACATTAACATCTTTATTATCTCTGTCATCGTCATGGCTCTCATTATCAAATCATCACGTTCATCAACATTAACATCTTTATTATCTCTGTCATCGTCATGGTTCTCATTATCAAATGCACCATGTTCATCATCACTAACATCTTTATTATCTCTGTCATCGTCATGGTTCTCATTATCAAAATCATCACGTTCATCAACATTAACATCTTTATTATCTCTGTCATCGTCATGGTTCTCATTATCAAATGCACCATGTTCATCATCACTAACATCTTTATTATCTCTGTCATCGTCATGGTTCTCATTATCAAATCATCACGTTCATCATCATTAACATCTTTATTATCTCTGTCATCGTCATGGTTCTCATTATCAAAATCATCACGTTCATCAACATTAACATCTTTATTATCTCTGTCATCGTCATGGTTCTCATTATCAAATCATCACGTTCATCATCATTAACATCTTTATTATCTTTGTCATCGTCATGGTTCTCATTATCAAATCATCACGTTCATCATCATTAACATCTTTATTATCTCTGTCATCGTCATGGTTCTCATTATCAAAATCATCACGTTCATCAACATTAACATCTTTATTATCTCTGTCATCGTCATGGTTCTCATTATCAAATCATCACGTTCATCAACATTAACATCTTTATTATCTCTGTCATCGTCATGGTTCTCATTATCAAAATCATCACGTTCATCAACATTAACATCTTTATTATCTCTGTCATCGTCATGGTTCTCATTATCAAAATCATCACGTTCATCAACATTAACATCTTTATTATCTCTGTCATCGTCATGGTTCTCATTATCAAATCATCACGTTCATCATCATTAACATCTTTATTATCTTTGTCATCGTCATGGTTCTCATTATCAAATCATCACGTTCATCAACATTAACATCTTTATTATCTCTGTCATCGTCATGGTTCTCATTATCAAAATCATTATGCTCATCAACTTCAAGACCTTTATCGTTCTTCAGCAGATGTGTGTTGAGAAAATAGGGGTACCCGGCTTCAAAGCCATCTGACTAAAAACCGGCAGGTGTACCCCACCATATTTTTGTTAAATATCTGTTGTATTTCATACATCAATGCATTAAAAAATAAAAATAAATTTCAGTCGCTTGGTCATTTATATTTAAAAAAGAAATCATCATATGTTAACATGCTTATTACCTATATCAGTTTGGTTTTAGGTTCAATATCCACGACAGAATGCTCGCATCGAATATCTCTAGGCTCACGTCATCAATGGACGGGATTCATTTTATTCAAGCTTTGCTAAGGTTAAAATTTATCTATTCTATATTTTTATATCCGACCTGATAGAAATGCTTTCAAAACTCATACTACCTTCAGGAAATGTGTTTGTGTGAGTTCAATCGACCACACTACTGAATGTATTTCATGCCTGACGACATCGGTTAGGTTAATTCCTTTGAGTCTATTCGTGTAATTGGGAGTCGTTTTGTTGTCGCGCTTTCTCACGACGAAGGCGTGAAAACATATATATTAATGTTCATTTTCTGCAAGCTATTGTGGTAACCCGTGGGCCGTGGCATGGTAGAGTTTTCATGAAAACAATTTCCTTCTTCTTATTTTCCCCATTTCAGATGTGATGGTAATTCCAATATTATAAAGGAACGTTAATGTCCAAGCTCTCATGGAGCTTTTGGAATGATTTAGAATGGGCTGAATTGTCTAACAATAGTATCCATACACATCACATTAGGATGAAAGTAAAAAGAAATATTGATATCTCCCAAAACAGAACCATTTATGCGTGAAATATGTCCGACAAAATGGTGGGCCTGTCACATTCAATCGCTGGGCGGTGAAGGTTGCTTCTTAGGCCAGAGATTATGCTTTAGGTTCTCCCCAAAAATTCATGCCAATTGTCCTGAAACCTGATGACCTAGGCCCCCTACATCCATGACAATATAATCCCACTTCTATCCCTTTCTGCAATGCAAGCCCCCAACATCCATGACAATTAAATGGCCGGTGAGGATATTTATACAATTCAATTAGCCTGTCACCCGCCTCATGTAACATGACGACAACTCAATTGCCAGCGCGAGGTCCCTGGACTATGGTGTTCCATTTCGGTCATTTTTGCGTCGCGCGTCGCAGGCGACGGGAAGGGCGACGTCGCCCACAACGTCGCCCGCGACGTCGCCCTTCCCGTCGCCCTTCCCGTCGCGTTCTTATAATGTTAAGAGATACAACGCGACGCGACGTCGCCCTTTTTAAACGCGACGTCGCCCACGACGTCGCCCGCGACGTCGCCCTTCCCGTCGCGCGTCGCGCGTCGCTTTAATCAACACGACGCGATGGGCGACGTCGCCCACGACGTCGTCCATCCCGTCGCCCTTCCCGTCGCGTTCTTATAATGTTAAGAGATACAACGCGACGCGACGTCGCCCTTTTTAAACGCGACGTCGCCCACGACGTCGCCCTTCCCGTCGCGCGTCGCGCGTCGCCTTCTGGTATTATAGGACAAAATCGATCTGCGCATGCTTAGGGAGCAGCTTTTGCGATGTGGATCGTATGGCGAGGCCGTCATTTCATGAATGATCTCTGCCACTATCGATGAAGAAAATGTCGGCGTAAATGAATAATGCTTATCCTGCATTATCGTATAGCTTTTAAACGGTGTTAAATATTAGTCCATGCTTGGAATGATGCCTGTTATGAAATTATCTCTCGGAAAGTCTGTAACTCGCTGTGTTGTACTATACACATTATATTTTGGCTTCCAATAGATATGCGCAACCCCCATATCCGTACACGAGTGAATGTGTGTGTGGCTTTTATGTGTGCTTTTATGTGTTTGTGTGTTTTCGTTTTTCAGATATCCTTACAGTATACTTCCTTATGTTACTACATTGGCCAGGGCGTTGAAAATATCCTTTTATTTACTGCTGTCCAACACTGTATACCGGTACTCAACCTGTCACGTCCCGACAGATTGTAGTAGATCTTTTAGCTTTCAATTTAGCAGAGAGAGATAGTCCTATAGCTCTCAAAAAGAAGAAAAAAGAAAGAAATTATGATGGAATTGAAGTCATTTTACTGTGAGAATTATGTTCTCTCTATTCTTTCTAACAATTGATTGAAGAATATTAGTTTTTCTGCACTCTTCGAATTATCCGGCATTTCCACGATCGTACTAGACGTTTGACGACAATTGAACTTCAAATATAAGACGAGTTCTTGGAGTTCGGGTAAGTTGCTCTTAACTCATGGCCGTAGACAAGGGGGGCATGGCCCCCTCCCCCCAAATATTTGCAAGACAAACAAAAAATAGACGTGTTTGTGAAATACATATTCCCCATGCGTGTTTGTCAGAGGGGAAAGTGGTCGAGCAGACGAAACGAGGCATGTTTAAGCATACAGTTAATAGGGGAGTTCCGAATCGCCTTTTACATCTAGACTGCTGGCGCTCGTGTTGTTAAGAGTTGAGAGTGATTCTTGGCCTTATTTTCTACGAAAATCTGTCGTCGATAATTGCATGTATAAAATTCTCTAATCGAACTTGTAAATCAATGAGAAAATCAAGTCCGTCTCGGTGCACCAGCGCGGGCAGTTGCGAATCACTTTGGTAAGAAGCGGATCACGCCATCTAGCGGTCGTGAGTGGTCATTTATCACCAATATCCCAATAGGCGAAAAATGTGGTATCACATGCCTGGACTTTGTTGGATTGCCATCACTGAGGCAGAAATTGTTCATAGACACCGACGGCCTGATCTGTCTGACCATGCCTGATACGGAAATTATCCTCACTAATTAATTTAATTCTCTCAAGATTTGGATAGTTCGTTATTTGTTCACGGACGACACCATTCATTTAAGATTGAACCTGACGGACCTGGTTCAATTCAAACCTGTCGAAAATGTTTCCCCATCTGACCTGATATACTGCATGGAATTCAGATTCAAATTTAAGAAAGTTACACACACGTTCCATCGTGTTGCTGACAGCTGAACGAATTCTACTCGCATATTCAACATTACAATATATAAACTCTCTAAATGGATATCGGACATCTATTTAGCATCTATATTTGGACAAAAGAAAATAGAGGAAAGGACACACAGATATATTTCCACAATTTTAATAATGAAATCTTTAATTTTGAAATCTTTGGTATGTGTGTGGTGGGGTGGGGGAAGGGGAGGGGGGAGGGGAGGGGTGAAGACTATCCCGTTCTGTGACTAAAGCAATAACTTTGCCCAAGAGACATTTGTCCGTGTGCAGTCTTCAATGTCACAATTCGTAATCCGGAATTGACATCTCTAATGCCGCATTATGTTACAATGCTGGCGAGGGTTATCGCAAATCATTAGATATTGTGTTTGACCATTAATATGATTCAGTCACTGAAACGAATACTGAAATTACCACTTAAAGCCATTTAATTTCTCGTAGATTCAACACTTAAGAAATCACACGCGTTTTTGTCCCAGCGTGAATTTGCCATTGGGTGGTACCGGAAGCATTACCATGCCGAATTGACCGAGAAACAAACAACGCAGTTCGGTTGTTCGACATTTATTTGGGTCCACAGAAACAGACGTTCCAATAAAAATAGAAAAGATTTACACAGATGCTTTATTGCAAGAAATATAAGGCGTTCATTAGGAAAGTTATCCGCCGGTCACCGTGATTCGGAACCTACAAAACTACTGTATAAATTCCCTCAAAAATGTACAAAACACGTATTCCCTCCAAAACCACAACCTGGATGAGTCGCTGAGCTAATTAGTTTGCACACCGTTTTTTGTGTTGACCAAGTTTGAGGTTGAATAACCCTGGAAAGAAAATACCCACACATAAAAGCAAGAAAAGACAAAAAAAAAAACTGGTTACAACGTGTGCGTTTTAATGTTGAGTTTTATTCACTGGGAAAGGCCAAGAACGCATCTCCAGTCATCTGGGATCCTGGAGCTTCCGAGGCCTAGGCGGCCCCTGGACCCTCGCCTTATTGTGCTGTCATAGTATAGCTCCCCCCCCCCCGCCCCAAATCTGAAAACTTGTCTACGTCCTTACGTAACTGCAGGGCTTCTTTCCTCAATTTCAAGAAAAATTTAAATCTCGTTGATATGCACTCTTAAAATAATTCATGGATTTTGTTCCAGGTTTTATTCAGGCCATTTGACTACAATTGTGTTTCAAGGATGAATTTTTTTAATTTTTCTTGAAAATGAGGAAAGAATCTTTGCAGTTAAGAGCAACTTACTCGAACTCCAAGAACTCGTCCTGAATTTTAAGTTCAATCGTCTAGAACGATCGTGGACATGCCGGACGATTTAAAGAGTGCAGAAGTACTAATATTCTTCAGTCAGTTCTTAGAAAGAATAGAAAGAACAAAATAACTTCAATTCCATCAAAAAAAAAATTCTTTCTTTTCGAGAGTTATGGGACTATCTCTCTCCGCTAAATTGAAAGCTTATAGATCTACACTACAATCTGTCGGGACGTGACAGGTTAAGTAACGGTATACAGTGTTGGACAGCAGTAAATAAAAGGATATTTTCAACGGCCTGGTAAATGTGGAGGTATACTGTAAGAACAACTGAAAACACAAACACATAAAAGCACACAGAAAATCCACACACACATACACGCGAAATCCAATGGGAATAAAGAAATTCAAGACGATGTACGGATGTGGGGGTTGCGTATATTTTTTGGAAGCGAAGATATAATTTGTACAGTACAACACAGCGAGTTGCAGACTTTCCGAGAGATAACTTCATAACAGGCATCATTCCAAGCTTGACTAATATTTAACACCATTTAAAAGCTATACGATAATGCAGGATAATCATTATTCATTTACGCTGACATTTTCTTTATCGATAGTGGCAGAGATCATTCATGAAATGGCGGCCTCGCCATACGATCCACATCGCAATAGCTGCTCCCTAAGCATGCGCAGATCGATTTTGTCCTATAATACCGGAAGGCGACGCGCGACGCGCGACGGGAAGGGCGACGTCGCCCGCGACGTCGTGGGCGACGTCGCGTTTAAAAAGGGCGACGTCGCGTCGTGTTCTATCTCTTAACATTATAAGAACGCGACGGGAAGGGCGACGGGATGGGCGACGTCGCGAGCGACGTCGTGCACGACGTCGTGGGCGACGTCGCCTATCGCGTCGTGTTGATTAAAGCGACGCGCGACGCGCGACGGGAAGGGCGACGTCGCGGGCGACGTCGCGTTTAAAAAGGGCGACGTCGCGTCGCGTTGTATCTCTTAACATTATAAGAACGCGACGGGAAGGGCGACGGGAAGGGCGACGTCGCCCTTCCCGTCGCCTGCGACGCGCGACGCAAAAATGGCCGAAATGGAACACCATACTGGACTGACACAGTCGGGAGAGCAAGCTTTAATTTGGTGTATCGGGTTACATATAGGACTTCACTCTTTGCGGCACATGCACTTTGCGTTGACAATGATAATTTAATTGGTTTCGTGTTACATATTAAATCGATGCTAGATTTTCGGATAAGTGTTCACGTGTCATACACATGAATGAATACACAATTCATCGCGTGACTGAGATATATAATACGTCATCAAGTTTTGGGAACATTCAAATCCAGCAAAACAAAAGAGCCATACAAATATCTCGGAGACTATCCCCGAGAATATTTCCCCACTTCATCAATCCTGTCTTCTCCTGGATATAGATAAACAGGCTGCATTGGTCAGGTGAACTGCTGCCATTTGAAAACAATTATGGTGACCCTCATTTTTATTTCAGATTTCTCAAGAATTGCGTAAATCCTGTTTCATATTCTAAAGTAGATAACATTTGACATTGGGAAACAGTCTAATGCGTTTCAAACATGAAAATTGGCTATTTTCTCTATTAATCCAATAAGTCAGACTGTATACACAAGTTACGCAATCTTTCAACGAATAGTATGGATGCCCCTGTATTTAGTTCATGGTTTGTCTTATCTTAGCCTAACAAGTTGTAACAAAGTTTAAGCACATTCTGACTCTCCAAAATTAACGTTTAGCCGGAAAATCATTCAGGCAATCGTTCAGGCAGGACGTCGAATAACTTTAAATATCGTACTTTAAAGCCGTTCAGATCACGGAGAGGACTCAGGCACGAGAGATTCGGGTGTGGGTGGGGTGGGTGCGTCAGAGAATGGGATGGGAATCTTATGGTATAGACAGCGCCCTTTCGCCCTCAGTTTTATATAAATTGTCATATACTCAGAGCATAGAATGTTCCGAGGTGGGAGGTGGTTTTAGGGGTATAATGTTCAAGTATCGGGTCTGTATATATAATTCATCGTTTCTCCTAATATGTTCAAACACTCGAATGACGTCGATTCCTCATCAGTAACATTTTCGTTGCAACTCAAGGCCCGAGGACAGCCACAGGGAGAATACGATTTCTGCACCAGACACGCGAAATACTGGACAATTTCTTTTCCAAATGTGTTACATAAATGCAAATATTCCGGTATTAGTACGGCTTTTCAAATAGGGAATGAATGTTAGTCTGAAAAGTGTGCACAAAGAGGTTTTGTGGTTCGATTTTTTCTACATAGCCTATGTCATCGCCAAGACCCAAGTATTCTGCGTGTGCACTAACCCTAGGAGACGAGTCCGACACACGAGGATAGCAATTGTTACTCGCATCACGCATCACAGTCTACACTGGAGACTAGGGGCATTGAGACTATAAATCAGTGACACAGAAGCATTCCAGTGTGTTCTTTAAGGGGTCGCATGGATACAGTCACGTGAAACCAACGCCCGAAGCCCCACCCTTACTACATGACCCAGTAACTTATTGCCCTCAAAAAAAGAAGCTTTCGAACTGACGCTGTATTTCAACGTCAACAAAAAGAGTGACAGGTGTTTATTACCATTTAGTCATTGCTAATGGTTTTAGGCAAAGCAATGAAAAATGCGCATCAAAAAGGCATTAGAATATTTACAGGAAATCGTCTCTGCTATATGATCTTGAAAAGCGCTTATATGTCCGCTGTACGAAACATCCATTGAATTTATTGTTTGGAAAAAGTGATACACCAGAATACTCATATCCAGACTGTATTATGAACAGTTCAAAAATGGGTCACTCGATGTTGAATTTATGAGGGCATTTAACCAGGCTGAGCCATAACATTAGGAACCCAGTCGTTTGTATGACATGGCGAGTTGAAAAGAAGATACATGCATGCGTTTCAAATAACTGCATTCAAAAGACATTTCGACGAGTTCCTCTGTTAATAGCAGCTGTATACTGAGAATCCCACATATCTCAAACGATCATTATTTTAATTACCTTTTCAAATATGAAATTGAGAGCAAGAGTTTTAGTCTATACTCTAAATAAATTGTTCAGGATTATAAAAGTGAGGCCTGTTCTGAGTACTCTGAATATGTTTACGTTTAAACTCATGGTTGGTAGGCTATCAACGTATAGGCCTTTAGGTTATAAACACATCGGCGTTTGACACACAGTTGCCTGGCCTGTGGGATATTGGATGGTCGATGTCTACGTATATTTTTTTTCTTCAAAAAATTATGAAAATTAATAAATATATATATATTTTTTAAATCGATTTTTTTTAAAATATTTTTTCTAAGTGTATTTCTCTTTCATCTTTGGCTCAATTAAAGTCATTCCCTGTAATGTCAACGCGAGTTGCTACAGTTTTTAATTATCTACCATACCCTGTCCTCTATGACGTAGAATAAAAGAGCTCTTTTATTCTATGTCATAGAGGGCAGGGTGTGGTAGATAATTAAAAACTGTAGTAACTCGGTTTCACATTATAGGGAATGAGTTTAACTGAGCCAAAGATGAAAGAGAAATACACTTAGAAATAATATTTTAAAAAAAATCGATTTAAAAAAAAATATATATTTATTAATTTTCATAATGTATTGAAAAAATTTATACGTAGACATCGACCATCCAATATCCCACAGGCCAGGCAACTGTGGTTTGACACATGAACACATTTATTTAAAGCCTAGACACCAAGATGGTGAAGCCCTAACCCTACTTTTAACGTTCTAACTGTGAACATGTAATTTAGAGGGTAGAAAAATTTCAGAAAATTTCCAGATTTTATGATGGTCAGGGTCAACTACATATATGTATGTATAAATTTTGTGAGCGTTCAAGTATACTTGTTGATAAATCTTAAAGTATAACTAAAATATACTTTTCAAACAGTATATAAGTGTGCTTTTATGGTTTTATGACAGTTCAAAGTATAACAATTCGAAAAAATCGGAAAGATGCGATGTTTTTTTCTACCAAGTTATATGATCCAGACTAAATAGTTCTTAATATTTTTCCCAAGAAAGTTAATTGCTTGATCAGTGGATAAACATGCGCGGCTCACCATCCGGGCTCGTCCAATATTCCAGTATTCAGTGGATATCTCTAGGCGTCTTGTTTGACAGTTCATTTTATGAGCTTGTTTTTTTTTATCTAAACTAAATTTTCGAAGATATTTCAAACATTTTAGCGTTTTCATTCATTGAATTCGTACGATCTTACACAGATGGGCGGTGTCGAATAAGTTATATTCGTTTGAAGTTATAGTTTTAACTTGTCAAGCGTTTCATTCATTTATTTTCGGATTATGTTTAGCGAACGGAAAATCAGTGTATTTTATAGGCTACTCCAGGATATTAATAATACAGAATAATTATATATGGTACTATTTGTATATAACGAAAACAAAATTATTTTAGAATAAGAGCATCCCGCCATATATATTGAACATGAAGACTTCAACACAAGAGAAGGAAAACCCAAGTCCAACCGAGCCACCTTGCGAGTTTGGGATGTACTTTCTATCTCGAGTTTGGGAATTTTCGTCCCATGATCACGTCAAAATGGGATTTTCTCCCCATATAATTTAAATGATTAATTCAGTCAGTAGTTTTGTGAGAATATCAACGACACCAAGAGACGCAACGTGTCTATCGTCGAAATCATGCAGACTATACGTTGCAGGCGCTCATCCCATATATAATTGCGTGAGATGAATCATCTCTGGGAAAAATACATCCTGGTAAAAATGTGATGCATGGTAAAGATGAGGAAATGTAAAGAAAAACGAACCCTTTTCAATGTGTTGTTAACGAGGTTCGAACCCACATTTGGCCATTTAGATTACCGGTCGCTGAACTGTCAGCTTGTAGACATTATTGCCAAAGTGGTTTTGTTGGACGAAAGCTCTGAAATTTCGGATCTTTACTATTCTACTAACATATGTAGTGAACCAGTCTCGAACTTTCCCCGGAATCTGGGGCTCCCATAACTGTGGAAGCGCCCATATTTCTATCCAGATCACAGGGGCTCGTTACCGTTGTTAATTGGTTAAATAGGTTGATTATAGGGGGAGGGGGTCGAGGCTCTTTTATTATCGACCTCGACCCCCTCCCCCTATAATCAACCTATTTAACCAATTAACAACGGTAACGAGCCCCTGTGATCCAGATGACCCGGACACCAACTATATCAGAAAACCCGTTTCTGCTGATAGGTGGACCACTTTTTCGAGATGAGGTCGTTCTCGATCTGGGTGCCTTTCGGAGTGCCCCAATAGGATTATGATCCTACCCTTGGGGTGAAGTAATGAGATCCAAACGTCGTGACATGACTGAACGATTATGAAAGCAATGTTAAATCATGCTCAGTTACTTAGCCTCAATTTCAGTCTGATTCGGACACTCTTCACTACTTAACTGAAACGACAAATCAAAGGGATGATGTCGGTCACAGCGTAGAGCCAAAAAATTGTTTATATTTTAAACCTTTATCAAAGAATAAGAAAATTGGAGCTGGGAGCAAACTTCAACCGTGTATTTTCAATCCCAAATACTACAGAATAAAATATTATTGGTATTCGGAAGGCTAGAGAGAACTACCTCTCTAACGTGGAGGTAAAAAGGTTGGTTTTGCTTGATAACTTTGATTTATTCATCATATCACTCCGCAATCTTCAGATGACTTACCTTATATATTGTTATACCATCCAATGTGGATATATGTCCATGGTGGCCTATGGCGAATGTATCTTAATAGTTTGACATATTATTGACTTTATTGAGCAAAAAACGACCCTTTTTACCTACATGTTAGAGAGTTGGTTCACTCTAACCTGTTTGGTACTGTAGGATCGCTAAGGATTGACTTAAATCGATAGAATCTCATTGAACATTGTTTGAGCTCTCTATTGTTAATCTCGTCGATTTAGAATAGCAGTGGATGATATGAAGAGTTAAATTAATGTGTTATTTGTTGAAATTCTACTATAAGGGGACTAAGCCGTCCTGCAAATACTTGTGCACACGTGCACCCTCTATAATTTGACTTTATATAGCTAAAATTATGCCTTATAGCTATGGTAATGTATATATTTGTTGAAAGTGCATTTCTTAAGGATTCCAAGTAAATAAATGTGTTCACTGTAATTCTATAGGTTTTGAAGACATCGAATTTAAAGAAATTAATTTTTAAAAAATGAGCCCTCTTTTTGAAATGGCTATTTTCAAAACAATATTCAACATATCTTAACCTACATCTTCATTTCCTGTAGAAGACAACTCCAACAGGAAATCTGTGTCTCGGTTTTGTCAATTTGGGTCTACTTCGTATTCTATTGACTATTAATTAAACTTCAAAGTTCAAAACTGTGAATTGCTTAATTTTGTGAAGGATCAAAATTGATAAAACAGAGACACTGATGTTCATGGTGGCCTATGGCGAATGTATCTTAATAGTTTGACATATTATTGACTTTATTGAGCAAAAAACGACCCTTTTTACCTACATTTCAGAGAGTTAGTTCACTCTTACCTGTTGAGTACTGTAGGATCGCTAAGGATTCAATTAAACCCTACATAATCTCATTGAACAATGTTTGAGCTCTCTATTGTTAATCTCGTCGATGTAGAATAGCAGTGGATGAGGAGTTAAAGTAATCTGTTATTTGTTGAAATTCTAGATTAAGGGCCGCTTGCTTCCCTTGCTGATTTCGCGGCTCGTCAACACAATTACAAGCGTCCAGATTGTCATTAACAACTCAGAAGTCCTTCAAAGAATATCCGCGTCCATGATCCAAGGACCTATTCCATATTCCATATAACATTATTAACACCAAATTCAAAAAGACAATCATAGTATACATAAACATAGGCTATTTTCCTGCAAGAGAGAAGCGGTCAACAGTTCTCATTGATGCCGGCAATACATCATGGTGTTCCAAAAATATCAAATCCGTATCGCTGATTAGTATTCTTAATCCATGATATTCGTTGTAAAGTCTAGAGACTGATGTATCTCAGTCACGCTTTGATTGAGACCGTTCATATGAGCGCCATGAGGATCTTGAAGTACATCGGTTCATACGGCCCCTAGCCCAGGGTTAATAAAATGCATTATGGGTATTTCGTTACACATTTCTTTGATCGGAAGATATATCGTTTCAAGCGCTATGTTTTCAAATAGAGAACAGAAAGGTTAGTGGAGAGAGATTTTATTCGATGGAACTGAGAGGAGGATATTGTCTATATACAAGTTTTCGGTTTATTTCTGTGATTTAAGTTATTCTTGTAGATATTTCATTGCATCGCGTGTTTGATTCTTTGTACTTGCACTCCTCTTGTACATACAAAGTCGTCTAACAAAAATGGTGGAACTATGGGGAGTTTCCAGAAATCTGTGCTGTGTCTCCGGGTGGGTGCAGGATGGCAGTCTACGCCCCATTTTGCGTGAAACTCAGCGAATCAATGAGTATCAGTCCTGACGATGACACAATATATGTCGAAATATTTATCAAAATATGGCTTTTTTGTCTTTATTCGGAGTGAAAATATTTCTCTACTACGTAAAGTTATTCAGTTGAACATCTGGGATCAAAGATTCAAATTGTTGTGTTATATATACTGGGTGGTTTGTTAGTCCTATCGGTGTATCGCATCTGGGTCGGTTACTTTCTGTATTGGAATTCTTGTGCCTGATCGTAAGTTTTCCGGGATCAATGTCAATTTGGGTCCGTTATCACTAGATAAATGTTTCATGGAAATAACACTGCATCACGGGATATCATCCAGTTTTAAGAAATTTGATTGGTCAATTCAAATCTTCAAGGGGAAATCCGGGATTTCACTGGCTTTGATTTTCTATAACGGTTCATAATTTTGTGTATTAATCGTGTCCCATTTCTTTTCCTATTCCTTTACAAGTGAAAATATAACTTGTAAATGATCGGTTAGGTGCAGACGATACCCTATGTGGCCTGGGTTTTTGAGACGTATCCCCGAAATGCCCCCCCCCCCCGCCTCCTAATTATCTTTCTTACCCCTTGAGCTGGGGGCTAAGACTTACCACACCATACCCTTAGGACAAGCTCTACCAGAAATTAAAAAAAAAAATAATAATGGCGGCTTCGTTGAAGTCACGGTGACATCATTTCAAAAACGGCATTTTTTGGTCGATTTTTCGGTCAGATTTTCTGAATTTTTATTTATGCAATTTCTCCTCAAAAACTGCATGATAAATTAGTAAGTATTAATGTGATGTGAAATGAAATGATTTTTGTTCACTTTTCATTGCGGAAAAGCAGTAATTTTGAAGAAATATGACGAAAAAAATCACTTTTCTGGTACCCCACGTGGTCGCCATGTTGAATTAACCCATGATCCTCTACTCGGGGGTCATGCAAAAATGACCCCAATATGAGTTTCACGGAGTTTCAGCTCTCCATGTTTTGTCGTTCCGGAGATAGCGCAGAAAGTTTGGTAGGGGGCCATTTTGCCCCCCCCCCCCCCCCAGGCCAGGTAGTGTTAAATTCCACAACACGTATGCCATTCTTACCTTTGTCTGTTGAATCTGTCTGTAGTAATGCTGTCCACCCTATACAACACTGAGAGAAAAATAACAACATCCATAAAATACATCTCCCATCATCGCCATTTCGATGTATCCCCGGGACCCTAATTTCTCTCATGTTTGAGCTCACCACTGTACCGTTATTTGCTACACTACCGGTCAACGGTATCCTTATAATTCGTCCTAGTGCTGGTGAAATGTCATTCGGACGCTAGTATGTATACAACCCATTTCAGTTATTTTGAATGAGCCTTAGGATATCTGAGCGTGGACCTGGCTTTCTCATGGGTGCGCGTATTGAGACGAATACAAAACACGGCAAACACTCAGTACGACTCAACAAACATACAGTGAGCGGGTATGATATTCAATTTAATAAATAGAGAAGATATAGGTGTATCTCAAAATAGGAGATATTGTAACCTTTCTGTGTGCGGAAATTTTCTCATTACACTTGACTTCACAGAAATTTGTTAATCTGTAGATTTGTGAATGCCAGATTGTTCCCAGACGAATATACTCTGAGCAATTGACTTACAAAGTATATTGTCATGCCCACATGTGCGATAGTATCGTGTTTACATTCCTGAAAAGTTAGCGCTGATTCGATATCCAAACTCAATCACCCCTCGCTGCATTTGTAGAAATATCTGAATGTAGATGCACAGGATTATGACGAGGAATGACGCAAATGGGTTGCAAAATAAGAAAACGAGTATATTTCGTTTGCGAGGAATTATACATGTAATGATTATAATTCTGTTATGTTGTATTATCAGCACTGAAAATGATATTGTCGATATAGTAGTTTTGGTTGTTCATCAAGTCTGGTATTCGCATTGCCATGTGAAGAAAAAAATAGTTTTAATACAAATGTCATATAAGCCCATGGTACTGGAAAGACAGAAGTCGTGCACACAGTCTTTCGATGAACAAGTGATCGTCTCAATAGCGCGGATGGTTGCGTGGACACGGGTTCCTGTTGCTTCAATGCATTTTGCTGGAAAGCAACAGGAACTTGATAATGTGATTTCTAGCACTGTGATATTACTTGTTTTATTGCGCCATGTAACCGTCCTGTCTTTGTCTTGTGCGCTGTCCTCAGTGTTTTATAGTGTGGACCGAGGGTGTCTGGTTCCATGCAGCTTCAAAGATTTCTTCTTTGAAGAAGCAGGAACGCAACTTGGCTGGGTGGTGCTTGGCTGGTTCGACGCGATATAATTGAAATACTGTTGAGAGCGACGTTAAATTCCATTCACTCACTCACTCGATACAATAGCTTAGAAGGGTCATTATAAGTAACTCCGCCATCTTATCACAAAATCTTCGTCTGTATTTCTCAGCTACAAACTTATAATGTTCGAAATGGAGAAATATAATCGGTTCATTACATATGAAAGCAAACATACAATTGAGTTCGATAGAGAAACAAGAACGCATCATGGATAATTATCTTGGAACCAGTTTTAATAAATTTGATTGGTCAATTCAAATTTCAAATGGAACTGTGAGATATTCATTGGCTTGTGAAGAAAACTGAAAAAAATACAGCCAATGACAGACTGAGGAGAGTAAAATCATCATGTCTATCCGGCATCACTGAAATTAGTAATCGGGTTTCTCTCCCCAGAATCAGGACTTTTCCACTGTACTTACACAGGCTTGAAGAGTAATAACTTCATACAAATCCAGCACTAGATCTATAATTGGAACAATATATTTATATAAATTCACAGGACCTACGAAGTGGTTTTTTTGGTGCCAATTTCGAGGTTCCCAGGTCACCTAATTAGGTCAGAAATTGAGCCAGAAAGCAGGTCACATTGACCTCAACCCAATTAGTTCCGGTGACACTGACATTGACCTAATTGAGCGCATTTTCATGGTCTTAGGAGGCATTAGGACATGTTTTGCCAATTTCGAGGATTATAGGCCACCTGAGTAGGTCAAATTTTCATAAAAGACGTCAGCTCAGAACTTGCTGGTAACAGTCCCCTAATGCACGCTCATCCCAAAATTAAAGGTTCTGATGTCAACGGTTCTCCTTATTTTGCCGGAGAAAGGATTCGGATGGACTCACTCATTGACTCACTCATTACCGGACAATTTGCAAATGAGAGCCTACTTCGTAGAAATAACTTCAATAAATACAATAATTCAAATGTACCATAAACTAGTGAAATAATAGCTCATTTATACCTGAATTGTCTACAACAATGTCACAAGGTAATTAGTGAGCAGTGTACTTGTGAGCACTTCTTTTGAACAACGGCAAGGCAGCACCTCCGGGACTATAAGTTCGTTCACAAACGAGCTAAAGCTTTATCAGCGAAGTTCCGTAGTGCTGCCTTCTTAGCCTTCTTCATATAGTTGCCAGACTACAGGACAAAATTTGTATGTCTACATTTCAAGTGAATAGCATATTAATGCGCCCAAATTGATTAAGTAAATATATCTTATAAGTAAAATAATTAAGTAAGAAAGTGTATAACCTTACATTATAAAAATTTATCATAAGTTATTAACATAAGTTCCATATTTTCACCTCTACTTCATATTGGGCAAAAGAGGTACTTGTGTCATACGCATAACATCTGAGAATAATTGAATCTGCACAATTCAATATCGGAGCTACATCGATACACATTTGTCTACTCGAGCTTTTGAGCAAATCTAACGTTATGCAATATCTTGAACGTCAACACTTATATAAAAAAAATCATTTAATATTTATATATGCTCAGTCGCGGGCTATACGCCATACCAAATATCATTTCTTAACTATCGTTAAGTATGCTTCGAACTGTAACGGAATTGTATTCTGCTGAAACCTGATATATAAATAGCGTGTCTTGTGAGAAAATGGGTCACTTCAGTGAAAGGTGTGGCAAGGCGTATCAATGACTTCGCAGTACACAGCGGTGTATGTGTTTATGCATTGAAGCCACATTG
>JAVTVY010003521.1:0-33443 GCA_036873755.1 Hanleya hanleyi
CATAAGATGACGGGTGAATTGCGCTATTTCTATTCCAGTGCCTTCAACCCAGTGTACGACCAACCGTTTACCATCATTAACCGGAGGTCACTAGAGATGATGCTGGACCAAGTGGAACAATTGGATGCCTTGAGATGGGCCCAACAACAACGACCCAACACACAATTGGTGGTAAAGAGGGTGACCAATGTTACGTTTTTCGTGACCAAGACGACAATCAACCCATCGGGTGAATGCGTCACCCATGCACTGATGAATACCACAACATGCCGTACATACTCTCTATGTCTACCTGCTGATCGTTGACTTGAGCTCGTTAAACACTTGTGCCTGATGTGACGATGCGTTGAATAATAAAACACGGTGTTTGATATTTCGAATGCGAACATACTAAACATACCCAGGGCGGCTCCCCCAGCCAGGGTATGATGTAACATTGGGGATAATAAACTGTATGAACATTGCTGAACTTGTTGTTATTCACATCACCCCATTGACTTGATAGGCAGATCCCAATAAGCCTGGGGACCGATATTAGCCCTTTTGGCTAGAGGTGATAGGGGTTTTCCCCTAGTTTAGAACTGATTGTGCTAAAAATAGATCAACAGCTAGCTTGCTATAAAAAGGAAACGGCCTGGCCGTTTCATCAGACACTCTGTCAACCACCAAGATGTTCACTTGTACTGCGTGCTCGAAATCATTCACTCGCCGGCACGACTTGCGCCGCCATGAGGCTACCAAGCACGATGGAACCGCCCGGTATAGCTGTACGATATGTAGGCCTACACTGTCGTTTCAGCGCCCAGATCATTTACAGCGCCATGAACGCTCAGTCCACGAGGGCGCGACGGAACAATGTAAGGATTGTGGTGATCTCTTCAGACGACCCAGTCAGTTAAAACGGCATCAGCGTTTGATTCATGGTCCGTCTCCACGGTTTTGGCGACAACTTCCTACTGAAGAGGAGCCGCGGAAGGTCAGATCCAGTGAAGATAAGCCCGGGGAGACGAACGCCACTGTTGATGCGATGACGGAGAGCCCGCCTATACCCACAGTTGGGAAGAGCCTGGATTTCCAGCCGGACCCCACCGTTACGGTTTCGAGTCATACGTCATACATCGAACATTTTCTGGACGAGCCCATAAATGTTCCTAGCGATCTCTTACCCGAATATCATCCAGAGAGTGACATCTCTCGGCGCCATTGGACCATGACACGGCACTGTTTCCACCATCATCACCCTATTCAAGATATCTACAATTTCCCGCTGACCAAGCTCACCCGTCTACGCAGCTACGTGGAAACCATCTTCAATGACCAACCTACGGCCTTCACATTAAATGTAGCATTTGGGTACATCTTATGCCATAAGGTGACGGGTGAATTGCGCTATTTCTATTCCAGTGCCATCCACCCAGTGTACGACCAACCGTTTACCATCAATGACCGGAGGTCACTAGAGATGATGCTGGACCAAGTGGAGCAATTGAATGTCTTGGGATGGGCCCAACAACAACGACCCAACACCAAGTGGACAGTGAAGAGGGTGACCAATGTTACGTTTTTCCTTACCAAGCTGATCCACCACTGCCATCGGTTGAATGCGTCACTCGTGCACTGATGAATACTCAGAATGCGCAAACAACTATCTGAGGATATGTTGCCTCAACGGTATCCTGGCCTGCCCGCCGATGATTAGAATAAACGGTTCAGAACGAACATGGGCGAAGATGGAACTTTCTGAAATGGAGACTTCTGATTGGACAAGAATACATCTAACGGACAGGAACGAATATGACAGATACAAATGGTGGCCTCTGATTAGGCAAGAGTCTTTTTGAGTTGTAAACATACCCAACGCGGCTCCCCCAGCGTGGGTATGATGTAACATTGGGGAAAATAAACTATATGAAAAAACTTCTTGTTGTTGTTGTTCTCTCATGTGTCATCCTTGTTGTTGTTGTTGTTCTCTCTCCGGTCTATATCATGACGTCAAGTCGTTATGTAAGAGCGTTAAGGCGTAACGACGGGCGTTGACGGACGTCACTGCATTTCGATGAATTGGTGTCAATTCCATGGAATATCTAGAAAATCAGAACTTCTGAGCTATTTCACCAGGGCGTTGAAGCGTTAAGCTTGGCGTTGGCGGGCGTTGCTTACAATATGACACCTCATACGACGCATTCGGACCAAGGATGGTCCATCTCTACACCAAATACCATCCTTTACTGCCCCAAAATGCCCACTTTCGCTACTACTCCTGCTGATGACGTCACCAATGACGTCACAGATGCTGTGGACAGCCCTCAAATCGAGGTCTGCACGCCGAGAACTACAAGATGACACCCCACACGACGCATTCGGACTGAGGATGAAGCATCTCTACCCCAAATACCTTCCTTCACTGCCCCAAAATGCACACTTTCGCTACTACTCCTACTGATGACGTCACCAATGACGTCACAGATGCTGTGGACATGCCTCAACTCGGAATGTACACCTCGAGAGCTACAAAATGACACCTCACACGACGCATTCGGACTAAGGATAGTCCCTCTCTACACCAAACTCACCCCCACGCACCCACAAAATGTCCACTTTCGCTACTACTCGTACCGATGACATCATCAATGACGTCACAGATGACGCGGACATCCCTCAAATCGGAATGTACACCCCGAGAACTACAAGATGACACCTTCCAGGACGCATTCGAACCGTGAATAGCCCATCTCGACCCCAAATACCTTCATGTACTGCCCGAAAATGTCCACTTTCGCTACTACTCGTACCGATGACGTCACAGATGACGTCACAGCTGACGCGGACATCCCTCAAATCGGAATGTACACCCCGAGAACTACAAGATGACACCTTCCAGGACGCATTCGAACCGTGAATAGCCCATCTCGACCCCAAATACCTTCCTTCACTGCCCCAAAATGGCCACTTTACTTATTACAACCAACTGCGCATGCGCAGATTAACACTACTTGCACTTTAAAACACACCATTCTGACTCTAACCCACACAAGCTTCACTTTGACACCTTTCACGACCCCTTCGGACCCATAGCGGTCCATCTCTACCCCAAACACACACCCACATACCCCCCAAAATACCTGATTTCTCTACTACGGCCAGACTGCGCATGCGTATATTGACGCGACATGCATTTAAAAACACGCCATTCTGACTCTATCCCACACAAGCTTCACATTAATACCTCACACGACCCATTCGAACCCATAGCGGTCCCTCTCTAACCCAAACACACACCCACATACCCCCCAAAATGCCTGCTTTCTCTACTACGGACGAACCATTAGTGTAGTCAAGTGCTCCTCCACGAGAGCTTCAAAATAAGACCTCACTCGACCCCATTGGACCACCAGGGACTCACCTAGACTCCAACATGTCCACCCCGTATGGCCCTATACACCCATAGCCACCCAGGCCTTGGTGACTTTTTTCAACAATTTCACCGATTCGCTCCGCAACACTTCCTATCGTGTTCTAAATGACGAGACGAGTAAAACGAGACCCCACAACCCTACCGCAAATGTATAGAAGTACGTTTCCCAGGGGGATAAACATTGAACCTATACCCCAGTATGGGACTATATGGGGCTCGGTGACTTTTTTCAAAAATTTCACCGATTCGCACGGGGACACTTCCTAGCATGTTCTAAATGACGAGACGAGTAAAACGAGACCCCACAACCCTACCGCAAATGTATAGAAGTACGTTTCCCAGGATGGTCCTATACCCCCATACCCCATATAGGCATTTTCCGTAATTTAGGATAAAGTCCGTATTCCGTATTTTTTCAGGAAAATTTTTACATACACCCACCCTGGAACTAGGGGGAGATAACTCTATTGATAGGCAAGCCCCGTTAAGCCCGGCGACCTATATACTCCCCATACCCCATATAGGCATTTTCCCAGGTTTTTCGATAAAGTCCGTGTTCCGTATTTTTTTTTTTCAGGAAAAATTTTACATGCACCCACCCATGCTTGAAATATACTTCACTTTGATACCTCATACAACTCCATCGGCCCATTAGGGGCTCCCCTATCTCCAAAACGTCTAGCAGGACCCATACAAGGTCCAGTTTTCGACACTAGGTGACCACATCCCGACGAAATGGCCAGTTTTCGACACCGGATGTGCCGCCATCTTGAACATACGTGCCGCCATCTTGGATATGGCCCATAATGCACCGGGTCAAAATACTCGCTTCTGATTGGCCGAGAGCTCTGTGACGGATTTGAAATACTCGCTTCTGATTGGACGAGAGCTCCGCAAATGATATTCCTACCGCACACCCAACCCATCAGATGCCCCTTCACGAATGCTTCACTTTGATACCTCACTCAACTCCATCGGCCCATTAGGGGCTCCCCTAGCTCTCAACACGGCTATTTTCATACCCTTGGGCCACCGCGCATGCTCGGAATGACGATATTTCAACCCCACACCCAGCCCATTAGATGCCCCTTCACGAATGCTTCACTTTGATACCTCACTCGACCCCATTGGTCCATTAGGGGCTCCCCTAGCTCCAACACGGCTACTTCCATATCCTTGGACCACACGAGTTGTCTCCCTTGCGTCAATGTGTGCAGATGGCGCTACGGTCGACGCCGTCATGGGGAAAGGGCGTCCCCGCACCATCCTGGAGCCGCCATTTTGTTTGTTGTTTTCTTGCGGAGATACACGGGACAATAAACACTCGACCCTAGGGTGGTACAGATGCTAGACTGATGCTATTAACATGGTACAACACCTATAGATTATGTTTATTACTAGGACGTCCGCGAAATACTAGTACCCATCCTCCGTATGGCAGAACTGTACAACCCAGAACAAGTCTAGACATGCCTTGATCACGTGATCGTCATTGGGAAACCCCCACTGGGGAATCCCCTCCCGTGACCTCCAAGTTCCTCCACAATACGGCCCGGGGGGAACAAAAAAGTAGGTCAATGTGGTCTGTAATCACGTAACACTACTACTATCGTGGATTGGCAATAATTTAAAGTGCGAATATTGATGAAGTATTAAAAAATTGTGGTTTGTCTTTTGCATATTTATATTTGCAGAGATTTTCAAGCGAGATTGGGGATAGTTTGTAGAAGAAAGGTGTTCATGTTGCCTCTTTTACCAAGTCGTATACTGAGCCTCTAACAACGGCAATCATGATAAATCCTCGCGATGAATGACGTTTCTGAATCAGCTGAGGACGCATATGTTGTGTCGGTGAAGGTTTGAAAAGCAATTAAAACATAATTAAATAGTCGAGTGCGATGCAGATATCCAGATATGTGTAATGGAATCGAGACACGGTATATATAAAAAATGGAAGTATCAGGGTGTGATGTATGCCGCTGGGCGAAAAGATTGTCTTAATGATCAGAATTAAACTCTGTGTGGAAAATTTGGGCGAAAACTGAAATTAGATGGTGAGCATAAATTGTCTGTAAATGTTTGCAAGTTTATGTTTTAATGTAAAAGTATTTACTTGAAAATGGATAATCTGTTATGAGTATATTTGTCGCCTTTTTGTTCTCGACAACATTGTTTTCTGAATATATTTAAGGGTATATTGTGCTATTACAGTGTTGTTTATTGAAGACCAGTGTTATAAAAGAATGGAGAATCGATGAAATTACATTTAAGTTTATATCGATAGTAGAAAGACATGGTTAAAACAGATCTTTATATAGTTACTACATCATTTAATCATTAAATGAGTTCAATTTCGAGAATTATGATGGGTATGTATGTCCATATCTCAGAATGGTGGGAGTAAAATTGCTTTCAAGAATATATTGGAATAATCCAAATACATTCAAAATATCATGTTTTGTGAGTATATTGAAGGCAGAGTGAGATTTATAAAGAAGCGTTTAAATGTTGTGTGGGTGCAGTTGTTGTTCCAATCGCACAACGCCGGGATTTCTATATGTAAATATGTTGTTTATATAGATATAATTTTTTCTGTATTATTCTGTAGCAAGGACGAAAATCAATTCATTCGCGAATTAGTGTTTATCCTCAGAACATCGTCCCGTTCTTTTGTTTTCAGCGTACGGTCCCAGCAGTATTACCAAATATGGAGTTATGTGTTGATTATTGGTGATTTGTTTATTCATAAACAAATGGAACCGGGTAACAGAGAAATGTTATTTCTCTTGGTTGAAGCATGAATTAGAGAGAAATTGCTTTCTCTGGTTGGTGTAATGTGTTTATGTAATCAATTGTTTTGTTTAACAATTGGGCTTGACCACAGGGCGGTGTTTCCCGCCCTGGGATATGTATTAAGCTAAGGAGTTGTAATGAAGTTTCCATTCAGCACGACTGACTGGGACTGTGCTGGTAAATTTTTTAACAAAATTAATATTTGCATAATGGCAATTATACTTGATGGTTATAAATTGATGACACATGTTGGTTTAGGTTTTCTGTATTAAAATTTTGGATATTGTTTCTTATTTGATTATGTCTTAAAGTATCGTTTATATACTTTGTTGTCTAATTGAGTATGTGTTTGTAGTACATGTTATTGCTTAAATTAGTAACCGCTCTACCCCCGTAGAGTATGCCGGGCTGCAATGGGTTGGGGGCAGGTTTCCTCCTTATTATGACTGATTGTGGTCGGGGGGTTGTTCCTGGCCGGCGGCAGGCATTTTTCTGCATAGGATATTTTCTAGTTTACCCGAAAACAATTTGTTTAACGAGTTGTTTCAATATGGCGCTGATATGCTCTATCCGTGGGATGGTGTTTGATCTCGTTTATGCATTTGACCTCCTCGGTGTATCATAATATTGTCGGAATGAATGGTAATCTTCTACCGGTGTTTTGTCAGAATAAAGAGAGCGTACGGTCCCAGCAGTATTACCAAATATGGAGTTACGTGTTGATTATTGGTGATTTGTTTATTCATAAACAAATGGAACCGGGTACCAGAGAATTTTCTTGTAAAATCTCCTGTACAATGCGATCAAATATGGCAGTAGTAGTGTAAGAATAAATTGAGTTAACAGCGCCTCACTGCGCATGCGCGAGAAAAAAAATTGTGGAGGTTTTGTGGAGGTGTGCGCAGGAGTGATGTGCGCAGGTATGACGTCACTTCCGGTTGGGATGAATGGGGCGTGACCCTGGGGGCATGTATTTCTCCGCGGTGATGCGGTTTGGCGGTGATGCGGTTTGGCGGTGATGCGGTCTGCCTCCGCGGACCGAAAGTAGTCCCAAAACCGTGGGTTTTCGTGGAAGTGTTCGGCAATCTGTAGGGACCGCTAGTGGACCGATGGGGTCGAGTGAGGTATCAAAGTGAAGCTTATGTGAAGGGACATTTGATGGGCTGGGTGTGGGGTTGAAATATCGTCATTCTGCGCATGCGCGGTGGCCCAAGGGTATGAAAATAGACGTTTTGAGAGCTAGGGGAGCCCCTAGTGGGTCGATGGAGTCGTATGAGGTATCAAAGTAAAGCCTATGTGAAGGGGCATCTGATGGGCTGGGTGGGGGTTGAAATATCGGTATTCTGCGCATGCGCGGTGGCCAGAGGGTATGAAAATAGACGTTTTGGAGCTAGGGGAGGCACTCATGGGCCGATGGGGTCGAGTGAGGTATCAAAGTGAAGCTTATGTGAGGGGGCATCTAATGGGCTGGGTGTGGGGTTGAAATAGCGTCATTCCGCGCATGAGCGGTGGCCCAAGGGTATGAAAATAGACGTTTTGAGAGCTAGGGGGTCCCTAATGGACCGATGGAGTTGAGTGAGGTATCAAAGTGAAGCATTCGTGAAGGGGCATCTGATGCGTTGGGTGTGCGGTAGGAATATCATTCTGCGCATGCGCAGATGCAATGCGGAGCTCTCGTCCAATCAGAAGCGAGTATTTCAAATCCGCCACAGAGCTCTCGTCCAATCAGAAGCGAGTATTTTGACCCGGTGCATTATGGGACATATCCAAGATGGCGGCACGTATGTTCAAGATGGCGGCACATCCGGTGTCGAAAACTGGCCATTTCGTCGGGATGTGGTCACCTAGTGTCGAAAACTGGACCCTGTATGGGTCCCGCTACACGTTTTGGGGTCTAGGGGGGCCACTAGTGGTCCAATGGAGTCGTATGAGGTATCAAACTGAAGCATTCGTGAAGGGGCATCTGATGGGCTGGGTGTGGGGTTGAAATATCGGTATTCTGCGCATGCGCGGTGTCCCAAGGGTATGGAAATAGACGTTTTGGAGCTAGGGGAGGCACTCATGGGCCGATGGGGTCGAGTGAGGTATCAAAGTGAAGCTTATGTGAGGGGGCATCTGATGGGCTGGATGTGGGGTTGAAATAGCGTCAATCCGCGCATGCGCGGTGGCCCAAGGGTATGAAAATAGACGTTTTGGGATCGAGCGGGGTTTCTCATGGGCCGATGGAGTTGTATGAGGTATCCATGTGAAGCCTAGGTGAGGGGGCTAGACTAGGGTGTCGTTTCCATTCTACTGCGCAGGTCACGTGGGTTGTGACGTCACTTCCGGTTGGGGTCCGGACCTTTGGAGATGTCTAGACTTGTCTGTGTCTGTTGATGTACTGGGGTTTTTCCCCACAATGGCGTTCACCTTCGGACGTGGTTTGGTGGGTCTGCGCAAGTGTGTGTGTGTGACGTCACTTCCGGATTTCACTAAAACTACCTCCAAACCCAGAAGAGTTCCAATGTTCAACCCCCGGGGTGTTTTCCCGCTCCGCCCCGGAAGTGCGCGTCATCACCGGCAGTGCGCGCGCGGGACAAAAGGTCAAAGTTCACATCCAGGTCAAACGGTCCAATGTCCAATGAGACAATGTTGCGGCATCGATATAGACAGCTTGAGCACAAAAAATGGGATTCTAGGTTAACCTGGGAAAGATGGGCAGGTCCATTTGGACCAATCAGCGGTCGAGAAAAAGAGCCAATCACCGGTCGAACAATCAGCCAATCGAATTGGGGTACTCACGGTGTGCTTTCGCCTACGTCCGCGCCTACATCTGGGTTCTTGTACACCCGGGTAATGTTTTCTGGACATGGATGGGTTAGCTTTGGCTCCATTCTAGGCCACGGATTGGCTAATACGGTGTTCAATGCCAGTTTCATGCATTATGCTCATATAACTTATAGTCATAAACTTAATCTATACGTGTTGGACGAGTCTTCACTCACCGTATACACGCACCTCAATGAAATGCCCGCTCCAAACCTAGACCAAAAACACGTACTTGGTCTGTGGGCTGATTTCATTGGCTCTCTATTTTACAATAGTGCTCTTGCACTCTAACATTGATGGGTTACATTTTGGCCCCATCCTACACCACTGATTTCAGTTTGACTGAATCTCCACATTGGGCATTGATGCATTATGAATAAAACACACAAGACAGGGTTTTTTGGTGAGATCTCATTTTGTTTTTTATTCAGTAACAACAACAACGTGAGAACAACCACGTGAAAACTGAAGCCCAGAACAGGGGGGCTTGTACATTGAAAGAACTGAAGCCCAGAACAGGGGGCTTGTACATTGAAAGAACTGAAGCCCAGAACAGGGGGCTTGTAAACTTAAGCCCAGGACAGCGGGCGTGTGTACATTGAAAGAACTTAAGCCCAGAACGGGGCTTGTACATTGAAATGATGGGTGGCCCAGTCATAGACGAGTACATCGCGGTCCTCGGCCTTGGGGTACTCGTCAAACATGTGGACGATCGTCGGCATGGAATGTCCCCGGCATCGATGGTACAGGTAAAACAAGCAATATTGTGCGCATACGCTACTGGTCAGGCTTTGCAACGTTTGACTGTTCCAACACCACGTCTCTGTACCTTGATCCATGAAGTCTGTTAAATCGGGATGGAGGGGTGGCAGGCCGTACGGATCAAAGTATTCCCCCTGCTGTTCTGTCAAGTACACGGCCACCCAATGTTCACCGGGCCGATCCATCGGGTCTGTGTTGAGAACGTAAGCAGCAGGATACATACGGTCTAATGGGAACACATCTCGGCCGAACACCCCTTGAAAGACCATACGTGTCTCTGGGTCATTCTCCAGCACGGTGGTTATCTGGTCTGTATCCATGTTAGGTGGAGAAGTCACACAGGACGTTGCGCGCCTTGTCCACTTGAATGATGTTGTCAAACTCGGCGTAGCAGATCACATTGACGGTGGTCGCCAGGGCTCGTGCAAAGTGGATTTCCAACCGTAAGTTGCCTTGCTTGGCTAGGGCCAGCTGATGGTCGTTCTCTAAGGTGGGGGTCAGATCGAAACAGAACAACGTGTATCCGTTCCCGTAGTCCTCCCGACTGATGAAATTCCCTTCGTCCTCGTTGATTTGACCGGTGGCTGTAAACAGGCTCTGATAGGCTCGAATGAAATTCCTGCGCGCAAAGTTCGGTGTTAAGGCCGTGGCTGGGACCTGTTGTCCATCCACATGCAGGGCCACGAAATTGATGCCGAAATGTTTGAAGTCAAACGGATTCTCTGGGTAGGCTCCGCTGAAACTGGTATTTTCCACACAGGCCAGGATCAATCGCTTGGGTAGTTCCCCCAGGAACAGGTTTTCTTTGTTGGCGCCCATATTTCCAGCAGGCACAGAGAACACTTTGGTTTGTACACGTCGGGTAGGGTACTGGGCTGGTTTTGTTTCCAAGGCTTTCATGTGTCCCAATTGAACGGATGGATTCGGTTTCACTTTTCGGACATACAGGACTGCCTCTTGGATAACAATCTTATAGTCAGCTGCATGCCCCTCTACGTTGGTGGCCATCAAGGCGAAGGTCGGAGGCGCCCGTATCAGTCGGATTTTGATGGGGATCTTGTTCAAGAGGTACCCGTCTTCCATGAACATGTCTGCATGTAGTCGACCCATGAGATCCACCGAGGCACTGTTCGCAGTGAAAGTCTTCCGTTTGTTATATCCCACATTGTCCACCGTGTCCATGTGCTCGGGTGTGTCCTGGTAGAATAAAGCGGCTGTCAGCTGAGATTTTTTAGCCTCTCGGCCATACGACAACAGTGTTTCGATGTAGGCTCGATAGGGGTACGTGTTGGTCGAGTCACTGATGAGTTTGTCGCTGAGAAAAACATCCACCTGCTGAAACATCGAGTGCAGCCAGAGATTCGTCGGGCCCACCGTTGCAGCTTGAATGATTCTGGAGCCATCCCCATTGACCACCTTGGCTTTCACATACAAGTATGTATGGGCTAAATCCACATAGGCCGTATCCGCATTAGTGATGGTGAACTCGATGGGCCCTGTTTCGTTGATGCTGGAGAGCGGGAGATGCTCCACCCAGAATCCTTGTTCGGTACTGGTCTGTGTGGGCGGCACGGTCCACAAATCAAATTCACTGTTGGTGGAGGGGCAGGACTCGGCGTGGATCAAGGACATGTTTAAGAAAAGATATCCTTTGTCTTCGATGTGCGTCGTCGCTGGGTCGGTCGTCGACTGGTGCGTGGTCTCGGTGGGGCAGCTCTTTTATTCCCTACGGTGCGTTGTGCTTTGGCCACCAAGACGCCTCCCGCTTCTTTAGCCCGCCGTTTCAAGGCTTCTTTGGGTGCCGTACCTCCCAAGACATCACCCACCACTTGCAGTCCACTGCGTACCGCTTGTTTGCCGATTGCTTTCACCCCACGCGTCATCAAAGGTAGGAACGTTTTGACGATGCTCCCGAGTATGTTCCCCAGCCCATGTCCTCGTTGCATGCGTGCACCGCTAAAGACCGGAAAGCCACCCCGGGCCTGTTGGGCATAATAGTCCATATAGCTGCGTGCATCGCACTCGTAAGGTACTTTCATCATGCAAAGTGGGGAGCACGTGCTTGTCGAAAATGAAGTGTCAGCACCACTTTTCCTCGTTCGAATGCCACCGGTCGTCCCGTGTCATCTCCTATATCCACCGTGATCGTGTTGATGTCGGTTTGTCGTACGGGCAGGTAGAGCATGTGGGTGAAACTGTGGGTCACTTGAGCTCCATACGTCTTTTTAATGGGGACCACCCGTAACAGAGGTGTGTTGATATCGTCCACCACGTCCGAGAAGACGTAGAGTCCGTACATACCCGACTTCATATCCATCGGGATCTGGCCATGGTCCTCGGATGGACCCGTGTAGGTCGCGTGAGCGAGACCCAGCATTTGCTGTAGGATAGGACTCAGTACGACACTCACGTTGGCCGTGAGAAGGATCTGTGCCTTGTCGTTGTGTGCGTTGTAATCGAAGTCCACGTGATTCTTGAAGGGAAAGGTTTTGATGGGTTTTGATGTATTCGTGACCTCCCGTAGAGCCTTATAATGCAACAGTCTTGTCAGCCCACCCAGGAATTCCTTGGGGGTATCGTATTGGCCTTCGGGGAGGGTGAGTCGGGTGTTTTTGCCTTCGTAGGTCATCTCATACCAGACTTCATTGGGACGCACGTTGTACCAAGAGTAAGGGTATTGGATATCCACGAGGCCACATTCCCATCGTCCAGGTAAATGCAACGGTTGCGGTAGCTGGGTGACGTATTTGGCCAACGTGTTGTCAGGAAACACATCCAGCGAACTGTTACTGGGTAGGGTGAGGTAAAACATGGCGACTGAGCTGTCCTGCTGCTGCTGTTGCTTTTAATAGGTGTTCCAGGCCTTGGGCGGTTGTGTCCGGCGTCGTGTTCGTCGCGTTGACTTGCTACGTGTCACGGCTCTGGAGATGTGGGGTGTCCTGATCGAGGGTGGTTTTTTAAAGGTCTGAAAAGAAGGTGCCCGTTCTGGTGGTGGTGTATTGGGGGGTGACTCCGGTTCCCATTCGGCTTCCCAAGAAGGTAGTGGCCCACTCGGTGAGTCACGCTGCATGAAGGCCCAGCGCTGGGGGTTCCCCACGAATTCCTGTGGTACATGCATGTCTTTCAAGCCTTGAGCGAAGACCTCCCATCCTCGAGGATCCGTGTGCGACCTGCGTTTACGCATCAGATCATTCACTAAGTCCGTCATGTGGGTCCCGGGGACCACCCGATTCTGTACCAGGAGTTCGCCTTTATCATTCCAAGTCATGTTAGGATTCTGTTTCATCCGTTGTAATACCAGGCCAGCTTGTTTCTTGAACGAGGCAGGTACACTCTTCAGGACTTCGTCTTCCACCCAATTTGGGGCTGTGGGTGCTACCCCTGGTAATGTCGGCTGTTGGAGCGGTGCTGAAGTCGGCGGTGTGTCACGTGGTGGTGGTGGTGGTGGTGGTGGTAGAGAGGGTTTTGTATTGGTCCATGAACGTCATGTACCGTTGAAGCGTCTCATTGTACCGTTGTACTTTCTCACTGTCGCTTAACCCCGGTCTCTGCAAGATCTGTTGCATCTCTCCATCGAGGGTGTTTATGGTCTTCACCGTAGGTGGGACAGGGTAGGGCGATTGGAGGCTTTGAAGGAACCGTGGTTCGACGAGGACCATTTTTTTCGTGTGATTCATTGTCGGCCGAAAAGTCCACCCAATACTGGACCATTTTTTTCGTGTGGTTCATTGTCGGCCGAAAAGTCCACCCAATACTGGACCCAACACGGAAGCGGCCAACGGTGCTAAGATGGCCCCGAGAAAGCCGCCTTTCTGTAACACCTTTTTCTTTTGTGTTTGAGGGACCCGCTTCTGGACTAAGGTTCGGAGACCTGTCTTATGCTTGGCCAACTTGGTCTTCTGAGCCGGCGTCAGTGGTACGTTGCCTTCTAGCAGGTTGTACCCGATCTCGCACAGACAGCGTACAAGGTCAGGGTCCGCACCGCGTACAATGGTTCGGACTAACTCGGGTGGGGCCGTCTTCAATACACGGAGCGTGGGAGCGTGCTTCCGTACTCGCGCAGACATCATGTACAACTAATGCTAGAACCCACAGCTCTGCTCTTTTTATCCACCTCAGAGAACAGAGACAAAGTCAACCCTGCTGCTATTCATTCTTTTCATTATCCCCATCATCAAACACACACATCCCAGCTGGAGGGCGCCACTGTGGGTGTGTTTACATTATTTTTGCATGTACACGTGGTGGGCCTCTCCGGGAAAGATGCCGGTCCGTAGTCGAAGGTGCTCGGGGGTGGCTTGCTTGAGGTCGAAGAGCATATACCCGTGCTGAGGGGTTGTGGCATCTTTAAAGGCTTCTAACGCAAACGGTGCGCGGCCGGGATACATCTGTCTCGCCAGATGCAGCAGTTGAGTGGTATCTATCGGGTTTTTGAAGACCACCAGGTAGTGGGCATTTACGCTGATGTTCCGATGTTCTTTGTTTTTACTGAACAGATTCTGCACAATGTAGATGATGCTGAGCCGTCGATGGTGGCTGCCTTTGGTAAAGAGTTGGGTCACCCGCGCATCCGTCTCCGCCATGAGATCATCCAGAACCACCAAGGTGTCGGGTACCAAATTCGCCACGTTGGGTAGGCCTTCCACAAACGTGATGTGGGGCATTGCTGCATACGCTTCCTGCCATTCTCCGTAACACCACAAGACTCGAGCAATAGGTGGGGTGATCATGCTGTCGGCATGTTGAAGGAGCTTCCTCACGAAGTGCGTTTTGGCGGAGCCCGTCGGTCCTGCGATGACGCAAGTGAAGGGATGGTCCCAACGGGGGTCCATGGTTGGAGGTGTACTCAGCAGGGTTAGCACTATCACCACAAAGCCCACTTGCGCTTTGTGCGTTTTGGGAGACGCTGTGTTCAGAGGCAGCTGCTGTTGGTCCATAGCACTGTGGTCGGACGTGGAATGAAGGATGACGGCAGTGGTGTCTGGCTTTATAGTCGTTTCACCTGGTTGGCAGCGACCCAGGAATTGAAGGAACTGGGCCAGCCTTGCCATTTGACGAAATGAAACAGTTTGCCACGTCGACGTTCCGTTTTCAAAATCTGCTCCACCGTGTAGTAGCCTTGCTGTGTTTTTACGACAGGCTGTAATTCCGTCTCGTAAAACGTCCCTAGCAACGGTTCCCCTTAGAGATCTTCCAGTTCATAGACTCGCTGCTGTCGGGGTAGGCGCCGTTTAATCAGGAAGTGCTCATCGCTCCAGTTGGGCAAGTAACTTTTCTCGAACTTGCCCTTGACTTTACTGATCCGTACAGGGTCCCCGACCTTGTACACCGCCTTCGGCGTTCGCTGCGATGGCCTGGGGTACAAGACACGCCGGACTTGGGCTTCATTGCGTTGGGTCACGGCAATGGGGGCTCTCTCTATACTCCGATGATAGGCTCGATTGTAACCCTCACAAGTTTCGGGAGAACATCGATGTACCGCCTTGTATTCTTATAGGTCAAATATTTATACATGCGGCCTTTGAATGTCCTATTGAACCTCTCCACCACGGAAGCCTTGGTCTCGTTGTACGTATGGAAGAAAAACACCTTCTGTTTCTTGAGAAAGGCTTGGAACGATCTGTTGAGGAATTCCGTGCCTTCGTCGGTTTGCAAATACAAAGGTTTGCGCCCGGTCTTGAAGATGTCTTTGAACGCCGCTATGAGATTCGCCCCCGTTTTCGTCCGGATGGGTACCACCCACGCATACTTGGATAGGATATCGATGCACGTCAAGATATACTGATTCCCATCGTTGTGTTTGGCAAAGGCGCTCATATCGACCAAATCCGCTTGCCACCGGGCATCTATTCCTCCCACGATGACCCGGTTCCGTAGAAAATGGCGACGGACAGCTCGATGTAAGGTATAGGTGTCTTGTTTTCTTAACCAATCTCGGACTTGGGCACGTTGTATACCCTGGGGTTTGGCCGCTCGATAGAGAGCCGACAATGCACTATAGGCCGCCGGACTGTCGGGACTGTAGTGTAAGTTATCCAACACCTTCTCCCAGCGCTTCATGGTGACAAATGATGATGGACCCTGGCTCTATCGTTTATTTATAACGGGTATATCTTGGGCCGGAGTTTCTTTCTGATTTTCTTCGTTGGCTTCCACAGTGTCCATGGTCAATGAGCAGTCCAACTCGTCTGATGACCGCTTGATAAGCACTTCATCCACATCTACCACGGCATCTTCCAATGCAGACCATAGATCAGGGTGAAGGGTAAAATGCATTGTGCCTCCATCTAGCCGAGCCAATTGAGCAAAGAAAGGGCCGCGTCGGATGTACACATCGTGACACAAGTGGATGAGATCGCCGTCCAGTTCACCAGACAACACCCGTTTGAATTTGGTCCAGCCCTCTCGGGACAGACGAATGTGAGCCGGGCACGGTTGTGTAGGGTCCGCATCACAGATGTCTCCCACCTCCTCCATGATATCGACCTGATCCGCATACACGTGCAGGAAAACCTCGGGGGTCAAGCCGAGATACGCCAGTATTATATGCTCCGCCATGGTCAGTACGTGAATGGTACCAGATTTGACTGTCTCTCGTTTTTATAGGGAGATAAAAACATTGTTGCAGAAACTTATAAATCAGGGCTATTCCACCAAGCGCCTCCACTCAAAGTTTCTCAAATTTGGCGATACATATCGCATGCTGATAGCAAAATACGAACGTAGCGTGCAAGATCTATGGCGCTACGTTTCGTAACTTGTGTCTAATTCCGCTCAACCCGGGGCTAGGGGCCGTATGAACTTATGTACTTCAAGATCCTCATGGTACTCATATGAACAGTCACAATCAAAGCGTGACTGAGATACATCTTTTTTTTAGATGACGACTCTATAACGAATATTATGGATTAAGAATACCGATCAGCGATACGGATTTGATATTTTTGGAACATCATGATGTCTTGCCGGCATCATTGAAAACTGTTGACCGCTTCTCTCTTGCAGGAAACTAGCTTATGTTTATGTGTACTATGATTGTCTTTTTGAATTTGGTGCTAATACTGTTATATGGAATATGAAATAGGTCTTTGGATTATGGACGCGGATATTCTCTAATGGACGACGGCTGGATTATGAATGACGGACTAGACGCTTGTAATTATAGGGAGAACCCCGTGATATCAAAGGATCAGGTGGTCTTGTCCCTGGGCTGACTGAGTTTAGCCGGGTAATCAATGGCATCGTCGTCGGGTTCATGGCTAGACAGTTGTTCATTGGGTTCGGCCGCCGTTTCTCTCAGGGCACGAGCCCACTCCAACTCGTCTGATGACCGCTCGTCCGGTGTAAACAGCTGGTCCACGATAGGCACCACTTTCTCGAAGGCTAACCACAGATCGGGGTCTAGGGTGAAGCTTCGCGTAGGGTCTTGGTAGCGGCCCAGGCGTGGGAAGAAAGGTCCACGGTATACGTAGATGGCATTGTCTATGTGGATGACGTGTCCATCGAGCTCGCCGCTCAACACCCTTTTAAATTTGGTCCAGTCGTCACGGTGTAGCGTAACCGTATTCGATACGGTCTCAGCGGGCGACCAGCAAATATCTCCACGGTCTTCCACGAGGGTGACTTTATCTTCATAGACGTGTAACCCCACCCGGGGTGTAAGGGGCAGGATGGCTCGTAGGACGGGTGACATGCTTGCTCCAATGACGATCGTTGAATGACGCACACTCTGTCTGACCCTCGTAGTTATAGTCAGGTCCCACTGTCAATGCCACAGCCCCAGGGTCAATAGGGCACAGACTATTGTGAGGCCAACCAACCGGCGCTGGTTCCGGCGTGAGCGCTCGTGGTCCATAGCCCGAGCATCAAGGATGGCTGTCATAGTCCAGTAGTGGTGAGTGATGGCACACCTCTCCATCGAGTGCACTCTGTCGAGGACCGCTTGTGTGAACTCGTTCAGGATCTGGCGTCGCCCCTCGTTGTCGTCGCCATCTGCAAACATGGACCGGACCACTGCTCGGTAACTCGTGAGTGAATTCACCACGGTGGCATGCTGTAAAATGCGAGTCGGATAGGGCTGGATCGCCGTCATGGCTCTGCAACCGTAGAAATGAAGGTGTAGGATCCAGAGAGACGTGTTTTATAGACCAGGTGACACATGCGCGCCTAGACGTCGTGATACGTACTATTCTGATGGGTTAGTCCAAAAAAGAGAGCAACAACAACACAGATTACAGGTCAATCCTTTTATTATGCGTGAACATCATAGCAATGCATGTACGGACCTGTCTGTGGGGTTTTTCCACAATGGCGTTCACCTTCGGGTCTTTCCGGTTAACGTATCCGCCATTTTCGGACAACCCGCGCACTGCCGGGGATGACGCGCACTTCCGGAGAACCCGCGCTCGCGCGCTGCGGCCGGAGAACCCGCGCGCGCGCGCGCTGCGGCCGGGACGGGGCGGGAAAACAACCCGGCGGTTGAACATTGGAACTCTTCTGGGTTTGGAGGTAGTTTTAGTGAAATCCGGAAGTGACGTCACACACACACACTTGCGCAGACCCACCAAACCACGTCCGAAGGTGAATGCCATTGTGGGGAAAAACCCCAGTACATCAACAGACACAGACAAGTCTAGACATCTCCAAAGGTCCGGACCCCAACCGGAAGTGACGTCACAACCCACGTGACCTGCGCAGCAGAATGGAAACGACACCCTAGTCTAGCCCCCTCACCTAGGCTTCACATGGATACCTCATACGACTCCATCGGCCCATGAGAAACCCCGCTCGATCCCAAAACGTCTATTTCATACCCTTGGGCCACCGCGCATGCGCGAAATGACGCTATTTCAACCCCACATCCAGCCCATCAGATGCCCCCTCACATAAGCTTCACTTTGATACCTCACTCGACCCCATCGGCCCATGAGTGCCTCCCCTAGCTCCAAAACGTCTATTTCCATACCCTTGGGCCACCGCGCATGCGCAGAATGCCGATATTTCAATCCCACACCCAGCCCATCAGATGCCCCTTCACGAATGCTTCACTTTGATACCTCCTACGACTCCATTGGACCACTAGTGGCCCCCCTAGACCCCAAAACGTGTAGCGGGACCCATACAGGGTCCAGTTTTCGACACTAGGTGACCACATCCCGACGAAATGGCCAGTTTTCGACACCGGATGTGCCGCCATCTTGAGCATACGTGCCGCCATCTTGGATATGTCCCATAATGCACCGGGTCAAAATATTCGCTTCTGATTGGACGAGAGCTCTGTGACGGATTTGAAATACTCGCTTCTGATTGGACGAGAGCTCCGCATTGCATCTGCGCATGCACAGAATGATATTCCTACCGCACACCCAACCCATCAGATGCCCCTTCACGAATGCTTCACTTTGATACCTCACTCAACTCCATCGGTCCATTAGGGACTCCCCTAGCTCTCAAAACGTCTATTTTCATACCCTTGGGCCACCGCGCATGCGCTAAATGACGCTATTTCAACCCCACACCCAGCCCATTAGATGCCCCCTCACATAAGCTTCACTTTGATACCTCACTCGACCCCATCGGCCCATGAGTGCCTGCCCTAGCTCCAAAACGTCTATTTTCATACCCTCTGGCCACCGCGCATGCGCAGAATGCCGATATTTCAACCCCACACCCAGCCCATCAAATGTCCCTTCACATATGCTTCACTTTGATACCTCACTCGACCCCATCGGTCCACTAGCGGTCCCTACAGATTGCCGAACACTTCCACGAAAACCCACGGTTTTGGGACTACTTTCCGTCCGCGGAGGCAGACCGCATCACCGCCAAACCGCATCACCGCGGAGAAATACATGCCCCCAAGGTCACGCCCCATTCATCCCAACCGGAAGTGACGTCATACCTGCGCACATCACTCCTGCGCACACCTCCACAAAACCTCCACAATTTTTTTTCTCGCGCATGCGCAGTGAGGCGCTGTTAACTCATTTTATTCTTACACTACTACTTATGGCGGTAGTACCAAAGAAGTAATCAATCTGACGTTCGGCTATTTCCGTATTGGCGGAACTCAGCCTCTCACATAGAACAAGATCAAGTAGTGAGCCGGCTACGAAATAGTGCCTTTGGTAATCGAGCGATCCCATCGCATTTTATTGTGAAATGAAGTGAATTTTAACCAAACGAACATAATTCATTCAAATTATACAAAACTATGTTTAGTTGAATAATAGCAAATCTATCCACAGAACTCAGCAACTGGGCTAATTTCCGCCAATACGGAAATAGACGAATGCGAGATTGGTTCCGCCGAAAACTAATTGTGCGCATGATAAGATAAGATTCTTTATTGTACTGAGCATCCCATTTGGGACAGAGTACAAAACACATAAAAAGTAGAACAAATAAAAAAGTAAACAAAAAGGTGCGACGTTTCCGCTCCCAGAAATCCACTAGACCAGAGGTCGCTTTCGCAGCTAAGGTGAGTTCTGGGACTAGATTGAGAAGTAATTGGATGGATTAACTTGATTCCCACAAACTCACAAATCCCTCAACCTTTCAACACCTCCTGGTCTCTGAGCTTTGGCTAGGTCTGGCTTAATACTCTCCCTTTTTCTACTACGTATATCAAGGACATAAGTCACATTCAATCTGTTTTGTAGGAGAATATTGTTTCAGGTTTTCTTTTTCGCCCTGGGTAGGTATGTAAATGAGCCGACAATCACTGTTTTACCTTTTGGTCTCATCCTTCATCGTGCTTAGACTATTTACGATCAAGTATTCCAGGAATCAGGGGTGTAATGGAACGAAAATTAAGTTGAATTGGAAATGGTAAAATATTTCGACAGGAGGCTTACCTTGCTCTTGGGGTTCTGGAAGTTTGTTCTATTCCCATGGAAATAAGGTTTGGGCCACTACAGGCATATATTATAGAATATTGACACTCAGCCACACATTCAGAGCGATCCGAAACCCCAAATAACGTGATGCACTTTATTTGTCAAAGAAAAAGGCATACCAATATTCAAATATCACGGATATAATGTATAATTACAAAAAATAGAAATCTTGCGGTTCTAGTATTATTTTTCAAATATCACAGATTGCACTCGATATGTATGTATATGAATATCGCAGAGTGTTTATAACAATATACATATCCAAAAAGATATTATGAATATCACGGATTTTCTTCTATATTCTCTCATAAATATCTTGAGAATGCTTCAGGTATGTCAATAGACGTATTACCATTACCACCTCTGTAAATATGATATTAATGCTTTCGATATGCCAACATTAACTTAGACTGCCATACAGGTGGTTCAGTTTGTATTATACTATTGAATGAACCTTGCTAGTGTTCTGGAAATAATAGACTTTGTTCAATAGCCCGTAATTTGTGTTCAAATTACAACTTTGCAGGTTATGCAGGCCGTATTATCGGATGGACTATTCCATAACAGGAATCCGCACCCTCATTCTTCTGTGGATAGATTTCCCCAGGGTGAGGCCACACGTGAATGTGATTAGGCGGGGGACTGATTATATGGCCTCAAAGTGATTGTCTCCCACGGCGGAGCTGCGGACTCTGATAATCATAGGTGTTTTTGAGACCTGAAAGAACGAAATATTATTTTCATATTAACTGAATACGGTTATATGAAAAATAAAAGAAAAAAGCAAAAAAACCATGAGATTGATCTAATCAAAACCCCTCGGCTTTTCCCAAGTGATTGAGACCCATGTCTAGTGTGAATTGGGTAAGAGATAGTTCTATGCGGGATGATCAAGCTAAAAGTAATTTACAATTTGCAGTGTATGGATCAGTGTATAGAGTATAGATCGAACTAACCATGCTAAGTGGTATTACATTAAGTGGCCTGTTTACTTCAACTTCACTGCTGAATTTGTATCGGTGTGTCATTTTAGATGGGTATCATGACTACAAGTAATTTAGTGGCTGAAATTTGGCGGCTGTAACCTATCGCAAGCGGTTTTGCCTAAAATCGGTAAGGGATGAACGGACAGATTTACTACACGACAATACGCCAAGGCCAAAGTGGCTGAATGGTAAAAAGGGTCAAAAAGGGTCATAAGAACCGAGACAATTAAGCTGTACCGAACACGGATCTGCAGATATAACTTGTACATTCAACTACAGATAACAAAATCAGAGATTATTACATCAGAAAGGGGCATAACTCCATAACCGAGGCGAGTAATCCTTAGTTGGCTTGTAAAATACAACAATATAAATAAGTTTCTAAAATAAAGTAGTTCTATCAAACACAGGTCTGCAGATATAGTTGGTTACATTCAGGTGTATAGGACAGAAATAGAAATCAATATATCTGTAAAGGAGCATAACTCTGTATGGGCCGAGGGGAGCCACTTTCGATAAGCGTCTGACTCAGTACTCTGTAAAATAAGAACCGAGACAAATAAGCTGTACCGAACACATATCTGCAGATATAACTTGTACATTCCGCTACAGATAACAAAATCGGAGATTATTACATCCGAAAGGGGCATAACTCCATAACCGAGGCGAGTAATCCTTTGTTGGCTTGTAAAATACAACAATATAAATAAGTTTCTAAAATAAAGTAGTTCTATCAAACACAGGTCTGCAGATATAGTTGGTTACATTCAGGTCAGGACAGAAATAGAAATTAATATATCTGTAAAGGGGCATAACTGTGTAAAATATGGGCCGAGGGGACCAACTTTCGATAGGCGTCTGACTCAACACTAGATAAATAAGTGTTGAAAATTTGGTGGTTGTGTCTCGAGCGGTTTTGCCTAAAATGTGTTAACGGACGGACGGACGTACATGGCGACGACAATACCCCGAGGCTAAAATGACCGAGGGGTAAAAACTGAATACGGTTCTATGATTAAAGGAAATGTACGATATTATATTGTGTTTGACATTACAAGATGGCTGCCATCGCAACTCGTACATGTTATATAGTCATAGCGATTTAATCATAGCCAAAAGGTTTGGGAGAGTACGTGGATTTCGAGTCGTTTTCAGAGCTTAAGATGTATCCCATTGAGAGAAAGTGCAGTTGTCAGATGATTTCATTATTCAAATGTGAACAATGTACTTCAATCAAGTCCTATCTCAGCAAGACAGGTACTAATGTTGTCACATAACTTACTTGTTACGACAGATGTGTTATTTATTCCGGGACGGGGGCTAGCTACTCGGATACTGCCTCTTACACAACGTTGGGCGCCATTCTCTCGATGACCATTGACCGTTCCCTTATCATTTTGTGCCCGAGTTGAGCCTACGGTGAAAATCATACAATTAATACCATTGCAATCATTCACAACTGTCCAGTAATGAATACTCAGCTCTATATTATACTACAAAATGCAAACAAGGAGGTGATCACCAAAAAGGGAAATGGTGATGACAGCATTATCAATCAAAGTACTTAAAGTACTGATGTCGGGTTTACTTGCATCAGAGGAGTTTATTAGTCCCATATTTGGGAAGAATGGTGGTGTTCGCTTGACATAGGGAATCGTCCTCAAGCTGTTCGGTTTGAAGGGCCAAACTTTCACTTTTATCAAAGGGATATGAAATGGACCATTTTGTACAGCCTTCATGCTGAATTATAAGACCCGAAATAATGAAGGACTGCAGATGCACGAACACGGATTTATGGCTCACTAAAGTTGGTAAGTTGGCTTATTTTCGTATTTTTAGGCACTTTTCGGTGCGGATTTTCTCTTGTTACAAAAATAGGACACCTTTAACCAAAACCAATTTTAGCTATTTTGACCAACAAATAAGTCTAAATATGATTTTGGTTAAAGGTGTCATAATTTTGCAACGAGAATTTTGGAGAGAAAATGTCGACTGTAAATGCACCGAAAAGTGCAAAATACGGCAGGTTTGAACCACTGTAGTCTGGTTGTGTTTGTCTGTAGGTCTTGATTATTCTTTATCTTTATCTATTCAAATGGTCAATTTGGTGCTTTTTAGACAAAAATTAGCCCCACCAGCTGTGTGTATCAAAAACGCATTGAGGACGATTCCCTATCTAAAGTGAAGATCATCTTTGTGATCTTGCACTATATGAATCATAACTTTTGTTGTAAGGTAGCTTACCAAAGACTGAAAAATGTTCAAAAATATTAAAATTCATATTCGTAATAATAATTCATAAAGTGCCATATAGTTATAGAACAACCTCAAGAATATGTGTGTAAAGTTTGTGTATCCTGTAATTTTTGTATGGCTCCGTAAAGGACCATCGCCGATATTGGACAGATCCACATTTGTTTGACACACCGTGTACGTTGCTGTCCTCTCACCGTGACGGGACAACCACAGTTATAATCATCCAGTCTCAGCCAATGTTCACTAAATTTGCATTTTCCCGACATCGGCAAAATTAGCCCAAAGCTAAATTCCAAACCAACGAACAATGGCGACTGCAATTTGACCAGTTCAAATGGCGACTGTTCTGATACGTAAATTAGTACAGATGTCAAGAGCGTGAGCCAATCAGCTGTCGACATTATGACCTCGACCAATACACGTCACAGAATATGAATATTAATTCAGCGGGAAACAGTCACGAGTTTAGTTCAACCAATGGACTACACAAAATATGTAAATGAGCTGTCTGACCTCGTTCCAATCTGGCGAAGGGTCACCAGCAAAAACGTTTCACGGCTGTTCGGATTTTTATTCCGCAATAAATTTCGCTGAACTTCAGAGAATAACTTAGTTTTTTCCACTCATTTTCCCGGACTCTGTACATATATTTCCTCTGACTTTCCATGTCCTTTCAACGAAATTCCATTACTCTTAGCGCCTGGAATTGCATGGCTTGTGCGAGGCCTGTTGTGAATGCTGTAAGGGGCATCAAATGAGAACAGTCTCCGGGCAGGAGATCAAAACTACACATGTGCAGAAGAAAAAAGAAAAACTGAAAAGTGATACTACTGTAGGGTTTACCCTTGGTAAACCCGACAATAAAACGGGATGAGTTAGAGCCATGACCATATCCCATCATCTCCATGACGATGGCAAGCTTTCTTGATGGTGAACTGGCCCTGATCATGATTTCTTAATAAACATATTGGGAATGTATTCAATGTAAACATCTGGCCTGCCAGTATGTTCCATTGAAGCACAATGAAGACCCGAGCCTGTAACGATAGAGAATCCGTATTTATGTCACTCACCTGTGGCGAATTTGACAGTTTTCTCCCGAACTTGGACCTCAGGTGGATAATATTCCGATTTTGTTTTATCGGTGTTGGTGTGAGAGGATGTGCCCATTTTGGTCCGGTATTCAGTTGCCGTCTCGGAACGTTTCCCGCCATCTGAAGTACAATAGTTTAGCTAGCAAAATAAAATTAATCAGTCGCGTTTAATCACGCAAAGGGTATACTTTCTGTTGATATTTATTCAATTGGACAATGAAGCATATGCAGATATTACGTCAGTTGCCGTTAATGATTAAGTGGTTCTCATATAACGTGATCATGGGATGAAAATTCCCACTCGAGAGAAGGAAAATACATCCCAACCGAGCCGCCGAGGGGAGGTTGGGATGAATTTTCCTTCTCGAGAGCTGAAAATTTCATCCCATGATCAAGTTAATATGGGATTCTTTTTCTAATATAATTTAAATCATTATTTCAATCAGTATTTTGTTAAAAATATCAACGACACACCAAGTTGTTGAACGTTAGTGGAGAGCATCATGCCTGCAGCACGTATCAAGCGATGTGACTGGCCACCTGCGTCGCAAGCGCGACATATCCCAGACGATGTTACCGTATGAGTTTTACGCTGTGTTATATGGGGAAAAACTCTCTCTACCTGCCGAAGTATGGATGTTCACGGTGGATTTAGATTTGTTGGCCAGAATTCTCCTGTTTCTGCTGGAAATCGTGTCACGGTAATACGTTATGGCAGAGCGTCTCCTTGTCTTTTCAGTTTTGGTGATCTCTGAAAGATTCAAAAGTCGTATAACACACCGTCATCATATTTACACTCAACAGAATATGTTGGCCGAGGTTGAGATTTCACACTGAGCAGCAAGGATCATTTCTCTCTAAACCACATAATATATTCCATATGGGCTAGGCCAAGACATCTCCTTCGTTGATATTTGTTATGTGTATGATGAACCTATACAATATATTTGATATGACCAAGACATGTTTGTAATGTTACTTTTGAAATATATAAAATATTCTATTTGGCTAAGACAACTTCTTCGTAATAACTGTTATGTAAATGTTGAACTGTATAATATATTCCATATGAGCAAGACAACTTCGTGATATTGCAACTGTTGAACCACTTCACAAATTGATGCATCCTTCTAACTAATTAAAACAATATCCTCACGGAGGAGAAACAACTATCCCTACTTCCGGGATTTTGCTAGAATTTGCCATGCTTGCGGGTAGAGTAACTTTATCTTCCGGGTAAAATGGCCGATTCTAACGCCCTGGGAACAGACGGAGGCCAACCTTCCGACAATTCAGACGAACCGTCTAAGTAAGTAGTAGACATACAGCTACCAGTTGGTGATAGGGATTCTTATGAATCTATAGAGGCATAGAACGAGCCCTATTGTTGTCTGGATGTTTCTGTATAATCTTCACAAAATAGGCAGTCAATTGTGCAAGCGAACTTTTGCCAGATCCACGTCCGTTAATTGCATGCCAGGTTGTCTTCAATCGTCGGTTATATGATAGATCGCCCACTGTACAGCAGGGTAGCCCCATTGGTGCTTGAATTATATGCTACCGAACGTTATTTCGACGTATATTTCATTATTTCGCACTTCTGGTGATATTATCCAGTCTTCCGGGTGCACTTACTCAGGCTTCCGGGTAATACATTTGAAATATAATATACAAGGGAGTGTACTTTCTACCCAAGAAGTTAAAAGATTATGCAAACGTTTATCCTACCGGGTCTGGGGGCATTATGCCTCCCCCTACCAAACTTTGCACTCTATCTTACTTTTGGAGTCTATTTGCATAATCAACTCAGCAGATAATCATGGGTAAATCCGAAATTGCGGTCATGTGGAGAACCAGAAAAAAGGGATATTTTCGTCATATTTCCCCAAAATTCTTGCTTTCCTGCATGGAAAAGTGAACAAAAACTATTTTATTTTTCATATCAGATTATTATTTACTGATTTATCAGGCCGTTTGTAAGAGAGAAAAAAAAGTCGAAAAATCCAACCTGAAAATGGACCAAAACATGTCCTTTTTATAATGACGTCACCGTGACGTCATCATGGCGTAGAGCTTGACCTAAGGGAATAGTGTACTAATTTTCCCTGCCCTACCCTGAGAGATAAGAAAATATTTAGGGGCTAGAAGTGCCCCTCTCCCAGGCTGCGATACATCTCAAATTTAGAGAGGGTTAAAAACTTGCTGTTCAAGCGTATTGGTCATGTCATTAGTCTTGCAATAAATGATGGAGAATGATTTCTCAGGTGGAATAGCGAAATATCTTTAATTACCTTCCTGATATGTGTACATTGTGGTCAGATTGTGATGAAGATGGTACATGTACATTCTCACGATAGATTTCACGTTTATTGCAGGCTTAATCCATATAGGCGCCCTCGCAAAAGGCGCTTCACCGCCACAAACCTTACGCTTTATCGACCAAAACGACACAGGCCTAAATCACCAGTGTCGGTGCCATTGTCTTGTGAATTTTCAGTACTTGCAAATGCCCCCGTTAAAAGTAAATCGACTCATCGTGGTGTCGCTGGAAAAGATAAAGTGAGACGATCCTTGCAAGTGGAGTTGACTGGTAAGCGGTATTTCTTCACATACCACCAACTGGATGAGTGCAAACGTTTTGAGCTGTTAGATTCATTACCGTTAGATCAATATGATATTGTACGTAAAGAATGTACCGAACAGTAATGTTACTGTTAATTTGAAATAGTTGGCTGGACACATTAGCAAGACATGTAAAACGTGCTGTTGCACCCATGCAATGGCAAAAGCCGTACGATATTGTTCTGCAGATATTGAATCAGTTTTGGGGAATAAATTGGTATAAAATTTTAATGTTTACACACTGACAGAGCGTATGTGTCCTGGAGATGAGTGTGCAGCAGACAAAGCAATGTGTGCTGGGGATGAGTGTACAGTAGATAATGAAACTGGTCAATGGAATCTAGGTAAGTCAGTATTATTGTAGTAACGTATCGACTCGCTGTACATTATTCCACCCGTGAATGTGAAGCAAAACTACTATAGTTTTCAAATTTTGCTGTACATTAGTTATTGCCTATGTTGCCAATTCATTAATATCAGGCGGTGTAGAATCGGCCATGCACGATTAACTCACAAACATCTACTAAAGAAAGAACCAGCCCCGAGGAGTACTCCATGCCACGAAGATCTCACAGTGAAACAGATTTTGATCTACTGTATAGATTTTAAGATTGTAAGAGATTCTTTTTATCGAGCAGCTACTTTTTAGTCCAGTAATTTGAGAGAAATCGGTCTGTTGTATAAATTTTAATGTATATTCAGGTTTCAAATGCGTTGTGCTGATCGCTTTCAGATTACTGAGTTGTTAACTTGTTTTGCTGACATACTTAGAGTGTTGTTTGATCGTCACTATACAGCTGAAATATTGCTGAACGCAACGTTAACCCACAATTCTCCTTCTGTCTCTTATTAATATCGGGTGGCTTGAGCTTAACCAAGATGCAGATAAACGCCCATGATTGTTAATAAATCCATTTGTACTATCCACAGACACTGATCAACAGACATATAACAACCACGATAAGGATGGTCTTTCTTTGATCACCAGTGAGCTGGTTTCTCGTGTCCCTCATACGGTTAAGGTGTTGATGGAAGCTGGGCTCATTCATGAGTTTTTAACCTTTCATAGACTCTTGTCAAAAAGTGAATTTCCATTGAACAATATTGCCTTTCTTCTATGGCTTGAGACTGTGCGATGGCACAGTCTCCCATCAACGACTGCCATGACGTGTTGGGATGAAACACTGAATTTTTGGCAATGTGGCTATTACCTGTTCCACGGAAAATTCCCACGTTTCTTGTCTGGGCCAAAGAATTTGGGTCAAACCGTGTCGGGCATTTGCCAAAAGAGCCAGTATGATCCCTCGTTTAGCAAAATAAACTTTGCTGTGCCAGACGTGACAGTCATCAGGAATTTCAACGCGAGAACCCACCAACCAACCGATATGAAACCTGGAATATTGAGTGAAAATTTGGATGTAGCATCTCAACGGAAGACGCCGCATGTCATATGCGTAGAAGAAAAAAAAGTTGCAAGTGGGCTAACCGACAGTGAAGGCGACGTCGATTTATTCGGCCACGAAGATGGCATAACACTGGAAAAGCGTCAAGCCAGATTAATTCAGGAAACCGAGATGATCGATACATTGTTGTCTGTCACAGACAAATACGGATTGGAACTTTCAGCATATCCATCACCAATACCAATTACGGATCACGTTAAATCAGCAATACATATACTGTCGTGTCGGCTGCGCGATGTACGCGAACTCACTGTCAAACAAAATTTGGCGCTAAAAAAGTTTGAAGCTCTCGGTGGAGAAAAGTGGCGGGCATCTAAATACGTATTTGCTATTAGCAGCATCCACTGTCAGTTACACCAAATCAAAACTGTGGTCAAGCAAACACTCGGGTGCATTCGACAGCTGTGTTCGGTGGGGTCTGTTCTCTCTGGGTCAGCTCCCCCATAATTTTGCTGATGCTAACACTGTACACGTTTCACACCAACAAAACATGATACAGCTGAAAGATCCAGCTCAACTAACAAAACATGATACAGCTGAAAGATCCAGCTCAACTAACAAAACATGATACAGCTGAAAGATCCAGCTCAACTAACAAAACATGATACAGCTGAAAGATCCAGCTCAACTAACAAAACATGATACAGCTGAAAGATCCAGCTCAACTATCAGAGGAATTTCTAGGAGATGCTTCCGTCACAAAGCAAAGAAGCTCAGAATGGTTTTCATTCCGCAAACAAGCGCCAGTAACTGGAAGTACAATCTACAACGCCATTGGGCTTAGCACCTTGAAAGAACAGCGCGAGCATTTCGATGTTAATATCTGCGGAGCTACCCCGACACCATTTAGTTCACTGCAGCAAACTCGAATGAACCATGGAACTGAAAATGAGATGAACGCAATAACGACACTAGCCTCACAGGTTTTACCCATCTACTACCCTGGGCTGTCATATGTTGAAGAGGGTGCTTACATGCTGAAGGACGGTTCGTCTGAGAGAAACGCCATTGCTGTATCGCCTGATGGGAGTCTTCGCCTGTCCTCCACTGAGGAGTTCTCCGTTGGAGTAGCTAGTCTTGGCATTGAAGTGAAATGTCCATATCCAAATGAGTATAAGCCCCCTGTTTTCTATTCCTTGCCACTGCGTTACATTACACAAGTCCTCGCAGAGATGCAAGCTTTAAAGGTAGCCAAACTACTCTTTGCCTCGTTCTCGGTGGAGAGCACAACCGCATTTGAGGTCGAGTTTGATGAGGGCCTTTGGAGAGATATAACCCAAGAGGTGAAAGACGTGTATGGAAACGACAACCCTAGAAGACCTTCCAGAATTTCCATCGGGGCAAAAGAAATAAAGGCACACAAGCTGAAGACCTTCGCCGAGAACAAGGTGAAATTCTTGGGCGAATTCCCATCTGTGGCTTGTGGAAATGAGGTTCACATCACTTCAACAAATGAAAAGTCGCCTTACCTTTTCGCTCTGCCTTCGCAGCGTGCAACGAATTCCGATAAAGTAAGGCTCAAATCTAGTGCACTACAAGATGCTGCAGTAGAATGCAAACGGCTTCTCAAAGAGATGTATGTAATATGTCGGTTGAAGGCCAGCGAGGTAGTGGTATTCCTGCTATGTGAAATAAACAGGTCATGGAATCCAGAAATTCCACACTCTCTCCCTATAGCATATGGATTGAAAGGATACAGCCAGACGGCTGCCTCAATGCGAAAGATGTGTGAAGCTGTCATGGATGCATGTCACGATCGCGATATATCCGTCCCCTGTATCAGTTTTGATGGTCAGTGGTGCTGCTTAATGAGTCGTGATGCTTCGGGAAAGCCTTTAACTCGGCTTCAGCTGCAGAAGGACATATGGTCAGCAGCTCGCAAAACGCCGAAGTCCACAATTGTGACGAAACTGAAGCATACTGGATCTTTTCCGGTCGCTGATCTTGAGATACATGAGCATGTCAGCATGACCGAAGGAAAGGCATTAGTAGTGAGCACCAAAGACAACATTATTACTAAAGTGAAGACTCCAGTAAATCCCGTTCTTTGGAAACAAAATGCGGGGAACTCAACCGCAGTCGACCCCACTGCAGGAGAGGAGACTGCTGACCATGGAACATTATGTGGAGAAATCGACCTGAATGTTCTTCCGGCTGATGTGCTGGACGAAGATGATGCCATCGCCCAAATCTTTTCGATTGGCAAAACATACGACGAGTCGGAGAAAGAACTAACAGACTATAGTAGCTCGCCAGCATCGAACCTTGGAGTTTACTGTGACAATGAGGAACTTGAAGAGCCAGAGGAAATGGATGACTTGCCAGATGTCAATCCCGACGAGATCCAGTCTACAACATCAAAACCGGTTAATACAACTACGATACCGCCAGGCCTAAAGAAGTCAAGAGCTCTTCTGTATATACCAGATTCAACAATATCAAGAATGATACAGGAATTGCAGGACGCAGAGAGGGAGAAACCAAAGAAAAAGTGGAATAGTATTGGTGTCATCGGATTTAAGAAAATTCTGGCAACTGCCACTACTCTGAAACCTTTAACAGTTTTCGAACTTAACATTATTATCGATGAAACGAAACATCTCCACACTTCCACTTGCAAGAAAAGTAGTCTAAAATGGGAAAAAGTCAACTTTCTCTCAAAATATTTTGGAGATGGAAGCACTATGAATCCTCCGAAGAAATCAAATGTTCAAAAGGTATTGAAATTGAAAGATATGGCCTGGTCCGTGCTGTCCAGTCGAAAATATCCGAAGGCCATTCTCAATGCCGTGTATGCATCTCTCATAAGCCCGGAGAAAGTACGGGAATGGGAGGAAAACGGTTCCGTGTGCCCCAGTGTTTCTGTAGATGGTTTGGGTGTGCCCATAACATGGTACTACATGCCAGAAAAGAATGATATCCGAAAGCAGCTGGAGTTAAAGTGTTTAGATGGTCACCACTTGCTCGTCAACCTCAGGGTAAAAGTTTGCAAAGATGGGATACCCAGTCGGGGAATAAAGAAAGAGGCTTGGTGTTCAGTGGCAGAAAATAGACCGGATATTCTCAGTCCCGCGTTAGTACGGGATCTCATTGATCGACAGAGTGCAGGTTTTGCAAGGAGAACGTTCTCCAGTGAAGTTGAGGAGGAAATGAGGAGCGCTGGATTTACAGATGAAGCCAACTTCACGAATCTGGTGAGAAACTGGTACTCGGCGGAGGATGAACCCGGTCTGGCGGCAATGGATAGAGTGAAAAAACGATTAGCGTTCAAGGAATATCTGTTAAATGGAGTGGATTTTAACGCATATCCGCCTCCTGGCATGTATGTCCGAGGAGTTCCGCAGATTATGTTTGAGGGGTTTCTTAGCAGTATCGATGCACACATGCAGCTGTATGCACTGTTCGATATGCCATATAATCAAAGAGCTATCGGGAGCCAAGACGCAGAAGCATTCTTTTCTGAGCTTACAAAAATGGAACCAACGAAGTTGGGATGTCCGAAATCGGTGAACGTTGGCAGGCTAATGTCCACAGCAACCAAGCTGCTGCGGTACCGCTGCGATACACAATCCAGGTAACTTAAGATCCGAATATTAACGAAAGTAGTATAGAAAATATAGGAACGGTCAGATGTGGAGGGAAATTGTTCCGTAGTCGAGGATGTCAGCTATCCAATGAAAGTGCTCCGAGAGAGCAATCGTGTCCGGCGGACCTAGCAACCTGAATTATTCTCTGTCGCTAAGCCCACGAGGCGTACGTATTATATGCTCTGCTATGAAGCCGGAACACGGCGGATTAGACTCAGAATGACGTCACTTCCAGTCTCGCCGGGTGTCTGGCATCAGTACACAATTAATTCTGTTACTTGTTATGTATTAGCGTTAAAAATCGGCAAAAATCCAGAAAATTCACAATGCATAAGTCCACCTGGCATGTCAATATTTACCTTGTGGGACATTACCAGTGGAAGTCTTGACAGATATTGACCATGGAAATTTCAAATTACCGCCACTGACAGCTGATTGGTGCTACAGAATGTCATTCGATTTGTAAACAGGGAGCCTTCTCACCCTTCACTGATCATGTCTTCATCCACCATGCTTTTTTCAAAGTGGCCCAAATCAACACCAGGAAGTACAGTTTGAAGACTCATCTGCAAGTTGAAATATTAAATGTATCAGAAATGCTGAAAAATCGCAGCTCATAAAATCCATAAAGATCTGCTCTCAAATTTCTAAACAATGTAGATCGTGGGCACCGACCCGGAAGTGATTAATTGTGTACTGATGCCTGTCAGAAATGGAACCATTGTTAAAATAAGGAATGCTCTCATCTGAACAAACCAT